>WAAD01018897.1:1262069-1349901 GCA_013389945.1 Fregata magnificens
TAATGATCAATTGTAGTTCTTTCAGGAGACAGGAATTGGGGCTTTTTGTTCACTTCTGGTTTTGTTCTTGAGGTCTTTGCAAACCCTGGTCAATGTGTCAATATTTTTTTCCCTTTTTGTTTCTTAATGCCTCAAATACTGCCTGTTTTGTCAAATTCTGGCTGAGGTTGGACTTGGAAGTATTAAAACAGTGTTTAGCAGAACTACCTGAGTAGTCTGAGAAATCTGGGGAGAGAACTTCCTCTTAAGAGATTTGAAGCCCTTTCCTGGAGTTGCAGGAAAGTTTTCATCACTGTAGTAAGCTTCCTTTTGCTTTCCTCTGTATCAGCCTGGGGTTTATTAATCACTTAGGGGTTTCTTTCTTCTGTGTTATGTTTTCTTCACGCCTGCAAAACCGATCAAAATTCACCACTATTTTTTTAAACTTGCTTATTTTCCTGGTTTCTTTAGAGGAACTTGAAATGTTAACAATCCAGTTTCTTAAAAACCAGTTTCATGCCAAAAGCCTTATGTGTGCTAACATGGGTATGCAGTTTGGAGGCTAGCTACGGAGCTGCTGGCTTGCGTGCAACTTCCCTGTTCTGTGGCAATCGCCGTGTGTATGAGCCCAGTGTGCAATTAAGTTTGTGCTTGGACTACTGAGTTACACAGGTGTAAGAGGTGGGGGGGAAAACCCCCTTAGAATTGGTCCAACGTTCTTACAACTGGTTAACAATTGTTCTGTCTTCCTCGGAAGGCCTGAAAGAGTCATTATTTGTTTCCCTTCTCGTGTCCCTGCAGCACAACGTATAGTAATTTCTATTTGGAAATGGCTTTGGGCATGTGGATGAGAATGTGAGGTGTTGATTGGGTGTCAGTGACACCAGCCCCATGCCAGTAACCCTTGTGACCAGAGCCACTGACTGGTTGACTTAAGTAGAAATTACATTTCATGTTCCCAACCACGGAAGTCCCCCTGGGCTTCCCAGGTGCCTGCTGCAGTTTAGTTCTGTTGGCAACTGGAGGTACCCATTGGTCCTGCACTTCTGTTCTATTTAGGAATGAAATCTATTATTTCATTCCTTTATACTAATGTATCAAAATGCGGGATTCAATGTGTTGTATATGGACATGCTCTGTAGGGGCTTCAAGACAGTTGTAGAAAGTGAGTCATATTACTCTGCACCTGCTGTCAAAAGAACTTATCAAAGTTGCAGGCACTGGTGGCTTCCTTGCACCTCTCTGAAATGTGCAGTATCATCTTGACTTTACAAATAGATGGAGGCATGGAAAGATTTAGGGTCCTGACTGAAGTGGCAGTGCACAGGGAATAAAGCCTTATGCCCTCTTTTCCTTCCCCCTTTTCTGTGGGCACCCTCAGCTCAGTGGGGCCTTTCAGCATCCAGTAACCACCCTCAGAGGCTGCAGGAAGAATGAACTGTGTGTACTGTTCAGCCTGACAAGAGCCCCATTAGGATCCTCTGCTCACTCATTAATAGCAGACGCCCATGATGTTTGGCTCGTGTTCAGGAGGAAGCCAGCCATCAACACTCAGCAGCTCTGTAAATACAGCCAGTGCTGCAAGATGCCTTCCAACAGCATCCAACACGCCATACTGGGTCTTTGAGCCGAAAAGCCCTTTGCTGTTTTCTCTCTGAGCGTGATCTGGTTGCCTTCATTGTCAGCCCTGCGTAAATAGATTAGCAACTGCCCTTTTAGCTGGAGGGAACAAGGCAGAGTTTAGGAGGAATGTGATACGAGTGGGCTAGAAAGCTCAGACCTGAAGGATCACTACAAACATCAGCATTCCCAACTGGTCAAATGACAGGCTTGGGCAGCATTTCACTGCTTGGTCTATTTAACCTTTTTCCTGTGCCATTGGAAAATGGAGAACTGCGAATTTTCTGTTCAGTGCTTGATTTTTTTTGTGCAGATGGAACCAGAAAAATGTCTTTTAGGACCTAATATTATCATCATTGTTTTTAAATTTGGTATATTGGCAGGTATAACAAGCCTGGGGGAAAAGATATTTTTTCCATCTGTGCCACTCCAATGTTTCTGCAGCCAGTGGAATTCATTATTATTACACTATTAGTGATAAATGTCCTGCATTACTGAGGAACATAGGAGGAGTTAACATTACTAGCTTGCACATCACATAACGGGATTTGAAGGGACTTGCTCATGCCCTTGTCTGGTGATTTCTGACCATTTTATGTGCAAATATATCTCTTCCCATGAAGAAAGGGGCGGAGGGATTATGTCTCAGCAGATTTGTGCATCATCACAGGATTTTTCCACGTCCCAATTAAGATCTGGAGGTGGAGACTGACAGCCTAGGAGATAGGAATGAAAAGGCCAGGAACATGCCCATTATTCTTTTCCTGGCTGAAGGAAGTTGCCTCAGTTGCTGTCACAGGATTTTGGCCACCTCTAAGTTTGGGCTGGCCATCATGGGGGCACCCCTAAGTGTGCATTGATCACCACTTGGGAGGTATGGGTGAAAACATTTAAGAGAATGAATCCATTGGGAAATGCTGAGGACACCAATAACATGTCAGGGACTTCTGCTTTTCCATCTTCCATCTTTGTCCCATTTCTGTCTTGTACGGAAATATATGGATATGTATGCTACTTGCCGTTCCCCACTCACCTCCTAAATGAACCTTTTTTTAACAGAAATCCCCTAACACTATCTCTGCTGGTCATGAACTCCTTCATCTCTGCCCCTTCTGCATTAAAGTCTATTAAGATAATTACACTTGCTCTGGGAGACAAATCCTTTCATGAGTACCTCCTGCAGCTGCAGAGACCTCAAAAATGCTCTTGTCCCAGTGATGCCGAAGTATCTGCTGACATTTGTGTCCAATGCAGCAGGGGAAATAAATTTTGACCTTAGTCTGGGTGAATCAAAGTGAACATTGAGGGCTCTGATCTTCTTGCCCCACCTTGTCTCCTGGCCCATGGATTTTGTTAGTAATTCTAGCTTGGTCTCGTGGCTTTGCCTGAGGCCTGGGATATGAAAGATTTCTCTCTCCGTATGGCTCCAGTAGAAACAGGAGTTTATTATTTTCCACACCTCACTGGAAAATAACAGAGATGAGGCATCTCAAGGAGTTTACATTTAAATGTTTGGCTGGTCTTATTCTGGCTGGGAGACTGAAAACTAAAATCACAAGTGGAAATAATGCAGGTTGGGGGAATTTGAAACTCTGAAAGCTGCACATGTTGACTGTTTGCTAAAACCCACACCTAGGTACATCATGAAGAATACCTATCTACTATCTATCCGCTTAAGGATCTGTAGATAGTAGTTCTGCAGTGAAGAGATATATATGCATATACATTAGCCTAAAATATGTGTTTTTATTATGCTATAACACTATATGGAACAGGCTGCCCAGAGAGGTGGTGGAGTCACCATCCCTGGAGGCGTTCAAGAAACGTGTAGATGTGGCACTTCGGGACATGGTTTAGGAGGCATGGTGATGTTGGCTTGACAGTTGGAGTTGATGATCTTAGAGGTCTTTTCCAACCTTAATGATTCTATGATTCTGTTCTATAATTCTATAGTCACTCATCTAAATATTTATTACAGCTTTTGGAACTGTATGTAAGCCTATCTTTCTTTATCCACTTAGCTATTTTCCCTTGTGTAACATACTTTGACATGACTTCATAGTTAAAATACAGTCAGTTCGCCAAAATGGTACCAGTGAGAGTGGAAGCTCTTAAATTTATGCCCCTCATTACATCCCCAGACTGCATCTTATACAAGATATTTTAATGACAATTGCTTTCTTTTATTCCAGTTTGCTTGGATTGCAAACGCTGTGCATCAGTAAAAGTAAATTTTTTCTGTATCTGTATTGTAATGTGTAAAGTCCTGGGGTGACCAGGGCTTTTTGGCTTTCTTGCAATACAAGGAAGAAGCAGTGGGAAATCTTTAACGAGGTTTTCTGTCCCTGGGAAGTTGAGGATGGTTCAGTTACAGGTCAAAACCAATTCTGTGCAAACTTCTAATTTGAAAAATGTTACAAGAAGGAAATATACATTACCTTATTTCTGTTATAGGGATAACTATTTTTTCCCCTTTTTCTTTCAGCCAGTAGTTTGGGGAATCTGTTCATGTAACTAATGATATCTGATTTATGTTATTCAATTATGATGTCTTTCTTGCTATGAAAAATGACTGTATTATGCACACATGTACTTACCTTTCATATAAGGCCTCCAAAACATGCTCGCTAGAGTAAGACAAAAGAGTGCTACACTTTAATGCCTGTGCTTGACAAACAACAGACATGCTTAGGAAGGAGCTGGAAATTGAAAAGTCAGTTCCTGCTGCCTCTTGGAGATGAGAGGATGAGAAGAATGGAAGATAGCAGGGGCAGGACTAAGAGAGAGGTTACAAAGAAGGCTAAAAGGGCAATTCTTCTGTCCTTGCCCTCTTTAATGGACACTCTGGCTGGCAGTCTGTGGGATGTCCAAGGACTGTGTTAAATGTATTTTCTCGTTGTTTTTAACCATGTGGTTTGTTAGGGTAGGTTTGAAGCACGCTAGGAAGGAGGTAGGAATGTAATGACTATGAGCTCTTTCATTGCCCTTGCTGAATCTGTCTGAAGGCTGCCAACCTGTAATATTTCAGTGGAGCTAAACACATTTCAATTACTGCTATTTTTAATTGAAAATGAATGTCAAACTCATTTGGCACTATGCTCTGACCAGGTTAGTGAAATGTGGAGTCTTTGCAAATTGCACTATGAATCTAATGTCAAGTGACATTTGGCAACCCAAGCAAGCATTCATTTGGAAACCTGTTTCGTCTTCCATCCACATAGAAGAGCTCCTTCTCCCAACACAAAGCAGAGACAATGCCATGCCATGAACTGAAACCATGGGATGGATGCTTTGCTGAGTTACAGCTAGACGCAGGGAGGTCTACCCACCCCTCTGTGCTGGCAGATGTACGTGTATAAATATGGGGAAACTTCTTGTCATTAATATGTGGCTGCAGCTTCTGTGTTGGGGGGTGTGAGATAAGTGAGACCACATGAAATAGAGACAAGGAGAAAGCCAGATGCAATCCCAGAAGTGTGATTAACTCTGGCAGACTAGTATGGTTTGATTACTCATTTATTTATTTTTTTTTCACCTGATTGAGATAAATTATCTATGCAGACTGAAAATGGCAGTAATAATCCTCAGCTCTTGTTAAAGATAGCAACAGAGCAAGTGAGAGAATCCAGAAGGTGAAAATGTGAATTGAATCTAATATGTGTGAACATGAATTCTCCTGAAAGTAATGGAGTCCCTGAATTCCTCTTTAATGCAAGTCATGTCAGAATTTGGTGTGGTCAGTTTCTGTTAGATTTTCTTAATCATGTGTGCTGGGATTTGTTCTTTACCTCCTGAAAAATATGTAAAAAATGCAGGATGTGTGACTGGGTTGGAGGGAGGTTGGAAGGAACTGGAAAGCTATGGAAGGAAACATTTGGCTGGTGAAGGGTCTGGAGAACAAGTCTTATGAGGAGTGGCTGAGAGAACTGGGATTGTTTAGTCTGGAGAAGAGGAGGCTGAAGGGGAGACCTTATCGCTCTCTACAATACCTGAAAGGAGGTTATAGTGAAGTGGGTGTTGGTCTCTTCTCCCAAGTAACTAGCGATAGGACGAGAGGAAATGGCCTCAAGTTGCGTCAGGGGAGGTTTAGATTGGATATCAGGAAAAATGTCTTTACCGAAAGAGTGGTCAAGCATTGGAACAGGCTGCCCAGAGAGGTGGTGGAGTCACCATTCCTGGAGGTGTTCAAAAAAGGTGTAGACGTGGCACTCCAGGGCCTGGTTTAGGAGTCATGGTGGTGTTAGTTGATGGTTGGACTTGATGATCTTAGAGGTCTTTTCTGACCTTAGTGATTCTATGATTCTTCATGTCCTGTAGAATAGCAGAATAAACCTTAGTGCTGATAGGAAGAATGACTCTATAACGGGCTGTAAGAAGGGAAATTATGTGCTGCTTCTAAGGCTTTCTTACGACATGCTGTAGTTTAGTGAATGCTCTTTCTTGCTTTGATGGTCATCTGTGCAGGTCCTGGTCTCCAGACAGTCCTTTTCCTCCAGGGAGACACAGATGTTGTACAGCCTTACCAGAGGGGTGTTCAGGCTTATTGCATGTGCACAAGAAGGAAGGGGTCATGCCTCTGTATTATCACAGGGACATCTTGAACCTGAGCTCTTGTTCAATAGCTTTGTCTTATAAGCTGGATTCTTCTTGAGTGCAGGCTATGCCAAGCTTACCTTCTGTGGACCTTAAAATTGCTATCCTATTTAACATACATGAGTAACTGCTTATTAAGAAGAATCTCAACTAAAACATAGCATTTGGTTTTCAACGGGATTCCTATTTCTCACCCAGTTTTTCAACTGGGTTGACTTGTGATATGAAGGGGTGAACTGACTTGCTGAAGGCCACGCAGCAAGTGAGTAGCTGAAGCAGGAGGAAAATCCTGCATTGCGTTTTATCTCCCTAAATGTCCTTTATAACAAAATCTCATTGTGCCACCGCTGACTCAGGTGTTCAGTGGTACAAAGTGTCAGCAACTCCTAGAGGTTAATTAAAGAAGCAGGATAGGAGGAGAAATGGCCTCTTGGATGTGGTCTGTCAGTTTGAGAATGACATGTTGGGAAGATGCTGTCAGACATTGCTATCCTCACCATGCTGTTGTCTTTTCTCAGACAAAATTCATGTCATTTTTTTTTTTAAAAAGGGATGGGATTTATTTCTTCATTTAAAAAATACTTCTTAATTCAGAAAATAAAACCAAGGAAGAGCTCGTTGAAACTGGCCTTTGGCTGTTGTGACCGTGAAGGGATGTGGCCAGGAGCTGCCAGCAGTGGAGCAGTCACAGCAGCTGGCTCATCCATCCCCCTCGCTGTCCCTTTCTTCCCACCTTGCCTGTCCCCTGCTTCCCAGCCTGTGACACGTAGCAGTGCTAGCCACATCTTCAGCCAGGTCTGGCCCCCTGGAAGCTCCTTCCAGGCCACTGGGTGGATTTTTCAGCGGTCAGTCCTGTTGTATTTTTGCAGCCTATATGCGCTGGTGGAGAACTTGGCCAACAGACTGAAGCCTACTCAATATATCTTGAACGATCAGCTACAATCCTGCACCTCCCTTTTGGCAGGACTTTTTATAAGGCTTTTTCATTCCCCCAGCCTTATTCCTCCTGAAACCTCCTTCCCCCACTAACACCTTAGGCTGGCTGGGATCCTGGAGTTTCTCCCTTCCAAATGAAGGATCTGGCAGGAGGAGGGATTGTCCCCCAGAGCCAACTTGGTGGCGGTTTCAGCCATTAGGAGAGCCCTAAATTAAGAAATTTTGCTTGGCATTAAGGCCAGGATTTCATAATTTTCTGCTTTTATTAGTTTGTTTGTGCTTCCTTAGCCCCTGGATGATAGATTTTTAAACCACAGACCTTGCTGCAATCCATCTCTGTTCTTTCTTAACTGTGCTGTTTGGCTCAGTCTGATCCCACTAGATGCTCAGCAGAATGTCTAAAGCTGCAAAAACTAGGGGGGAAAAAAAAAAAGTAGAGAGGAAAAAGAGGGAAGAAAACCTCCTCTTCCCCCTTTCACCTTCCAGAAATTTTGGCTTAGCCAGAAATGAGGACTTTCCAAGACAAACAGGCTGCATTATCACACCAGACTGCCCTGGCAAGGAATGAATTTTAACAGCCTAAAAACATATTTTTTACGTGGATGGGGGACAAATAGTTACAAAGCAAACACTGAGCGTGTTTGCAGGTGCTGTGCTCCATTGTGTTAGCCAACCAGATGTTCTGTGCTGGGATGCTGCCCTGGCCTTTTCTGGGATGAAATGTCACTCTGGATGAATTAGAGCAAAACTCTGTATGGTTTTCTAGAACGAGCTGAGCATTTATTTTGTAAACTATTAATATAGTTGTGTCTTTGTATTGGGCAGGGCACCAGTCAAAATAAACATGTAAAATTTGACCTTTAGAAAATTAACTGCCATTGGAACATAAAAAGCCGGACTTGTTACAGCAAGTTGTGGTGCATTTAAGTAGTGGCAGTGCTTTTAAAAACTGTCTTGCCGTATATCACTGCAGGGCTGGGAGGATTTGGGAGAGCTGTCTGTGCATGGCATCCAGTTTGAGTGCATGGAGAGTTTGTGGTGGTGTATCTTGACCTGCTGTAGCTGAGGGCTACCATGTGCATCTTGTGGTGTCAGACAAAGGTGACAAAATGTGGACCTCTGCATAAGCCAAATATTAAGGATGTCTGTGAGTATCTCGCTTACAGTCGTGTTTTCTCTGTTGCTTCTGCAGCAGGCTGGATTTGGGAGAAAATTATCTCCAAACATTAGAATAGTGGTGCTGGGTCTTGTAACCAGTGATCCAAGAGGGAATTTTGACAAACACCAGGATTTGAGCAGCTAAGAGACTAGGCTTTGCTGATACAGAGATGCTTTTTGCTATAAAGGCAGGTCCTTTCTGCATGGGAGCAACTGAATACAACTATTAACTGCTGCTTTAGATCAATGAATGCACTGTTGCTTCCACCCTTGCTTGCGTGATGTCCCATGTGTGTTTCTTTCCCTTTCCAGCTTTGTTCTTACTGGAGAACAGCAGCAAAATTTGTCATGAAAATCAAGCAGGACATATTCAGCCTTTACTAAAGAGCTCAAAGGAAGAGGCTGGAATACTGACTCTCAAGCTGTTTGTTCCCAGTTGAGGCCAGTGGATGCTTTTCTCTGTCACGTGGTTCATCCAGCAACATCCTGACTCGTGGGTTTTCCCTGAATGAGCAGAAACCTGTTTTCCCTGCAAGGAAACTGGCATGGTCTCAGCTTTTCCCCGCCCAGGAATTAACATCACTTTTCTTCTTCCTGCTGCCTCTTGCCTGATGTAAAAGCAAAATGGGGCCTCTTTTTTTGTCACACTTATTGCAAGGGCCACAAGACTGGCTTCTTTGTTTTTCCTGTTCTTTCTGACCTTATTTCACGCACACCTTGTGCTTGAAGCAGCACCGCTAATTGACAGGGATTCGGAGGAAGTGTACCCATGTCAACTACCGTCTGCTCTGGGATGTCTGCAGACTATCAATAGTCATACTTATCTCTTATGTGGCATATTTAATCCCTAGTTTAGAAACCTCTGCTGCTCTGCTTTTGTGAAGGCAGGCTGTGGGACTGGAGAGAGTGCTTCTCACTCGTGCTGGCAGCTCCTCCCGAAGATTTTTCTCTGTTAAAATACCACAGGCCAGGTTGTCATGTACACAATAACCACATTTCACCTCTCTAGCAATGCACGGCATCCTAGGGTAGATGTAAATAAAAATGGCCCTCAGTTCCCTTTGTGCTCCTAGAGTAATGTAAACCAGCCCTAAACGAGAAATGAGGCCTGTGTGTGAGAGGGAGGATGCTCCGATCGTTAACGAAGTGCTATGATTGTGCCTATCCCCAAACACTTGAGCGATGTCAATCCCTTTCCAGTTAATAAACCATTTATATGTAGCCTGCTTTTAGCATGGAGCAAAATATATTTTTTTTTTTCGCTCAAGCTGTGATGTATAATTATATAGCTGACATCAAACATGAGCAGATACCAAGTCAAAGGAATGACTTTGGTCTTGTTCCTGTAATTCCATTTCCATGTTAACAATTTTTCCACCTCTTTAAATTATATTTTTATTGAAAGCTTCAAAGGTCAACTTAGACATTCAGAGAAAATTTGTAACTCGGATTGTTTAGTATTCCCTTTTACAGCACAGCCCTACATTACTCTGTGTCAGCAAATTAAGGAAATGAAAGTTGTGGCCAAGGATTACAATAGTACTGGTGTTAACCTTTTATAGGATATGGCATCCTATCAATTTTAGCCACAGGAGAAACTTGCTGTTCACATACAGTAAGTGGGTGTTGAAGTTTTTAATCTAAAAATGAAATCTTGCCTCTAGGAGAGGGATATAAAGACCATAGATCTTCCTTGCTGCTGGATAAACCACTTGAGTAGCTGAGATCTTTTTAGCCACACATTTTTTCCTTCGTCCACTTTTTCTTCCTCGCTTGGGCACAGAGGGATGTCTATTCTACTTGACGAGAAGGGCAATAATCTAGCATAGAGATACATGGGTGCCCGTATATTCACAAGATTGAGAGCCTAGGAAGATGGGTAGACAACTTCCAGACTTTTTCTTTGTTGCAAAACTCTAACGTTGCAACAAGGTCTAGCAACACATTCACCTAATGTCAATCTTCTGTGTAGTCCTAGGGAGGTTAATGGGATCGCTCAGTTGTTTAAGTACCTTGCTGAATGGAGGTGATAATTAATCAGGCTGCTAATTATTTAGGGGAACTGAATTTTAATGTTAGGTTTGCTCTATATAATAGTTGCTATATACTTGTTCAGGGCACACTTGATTCAGCTGGGCCAAGAAAAATCTGATAGGCTAGTTTCACTTCATTGCTATTCAGTGTTGGTTTTTGATTTCCCTGGAAGTGTTTCCTTTCCCTTTCTGACATAGGATTCCTGACCTGCTTTTCTCCGCAACACTTAAGTTTTCACCCCAAATCACAGCAGCATATATCCTGTAGTCTTGGAAAGGCTTCATTTTGGTCTCTAAACTTAGAGGCTAAAAGCAATACATAGATGGTTCTAAAATGTTGTCAGAAATAAATTTCCCTTGGGGGCTGTGTAATAGTGTCAGAGTGTATTCGGTAATGATCAGTTAGTAGATGGTCCAAAGATTAGGAATTATTTTAGCTGGAGCATGAATAATTGAGTTGAAGGCAAACTAAAGGTAATGATCCCACTTATCAGGTTCTATTACTGTAGGATATGATCATTCAGTCTTTCATGTTCCACAGAACCGGTGTTAAGTTAAAAGTGATATTGCTAGCTGAGCAGGGGAGGTACACCAAGGAGCTTATTCATGCTGTCATGCCTAGATGTCTGAGCTAGGTAGTCTGTAAATGCTCTTTTAGAGAGAGGATCTTCTTCAGACAGGATTTCACAGCCCCTGATTTCATCTCCTGCTTTGATTTGCCTTTAAAGGAGGTTGTTTATGGCTCGTCTTGCCTGCACAACATCACCTCAGCAGGAGGTGGGAGACTTACAATTGTTGCTGGACCAGGTTTAACATGCTTTCCCAGTCCTGCAGACAGATGTGTTTTAAGGGTAGTGTGGGCATGCACTTTCCTACCCACCGTTATGCCCTGTGGCTCCAGTGCCTGCTGGAAATACAGGATAGGCTGACCTGTGTGTCTTCACAGGCTGTTTTTAATCTGATAGTTAATTCAGACCTTGTCTAGCCCATCTACCCACCTTCCTCTCCCATTTCAAGCACTCCACGTACTGCTAAGATGAATTACGTGTTGGCCAGGCCCATAATTGATTGCTTTGTGAAGAGCAAGCAGATGAGCCTTGAGTTGCTGTGCACTGCTTTTAAAGGCAAAATGGGATGCACCATGTGAAGACAGCCCTGCATGTTTGACACACTGGGAAAAGTACAAGCCATGCTTTCGATCTCCCTGTCTGCGACAGTGTCCAGGATCAATACACCACAGAGTGAAACAGTACAGAGGTGCTTAGAATTGCATGTGTGACCTACAGTACTGATCCTGACATCTTAATCCTTGGGAAGCATTTACATGCCCAGCTTAAGCACTTGTATCATTAAAACAGTATTGCAAAGACAAATCATACTGTACAGCATGTCTAGGGTAATAAGGTTGGCTCTTATTTCTTTAAATGGGCTCTTGCTGGGAGGATGGAGTGGCAGGGGGCAGAGGTTGGCTTGGTAGGCTGTGGCAAATTGGAAATGATCCCATGCAAGCAGAAGGCTGGAACTGGGAGATGAGTCATACTCTAAAAACCCCACAAAACTACCCATTTTTTACACTTGTCCTTCTGCTGGAGTCTGTGAGCTGAAGAGGTTGCTGTCACCAGCTACTTGCCATAGAGCCCCTCATGGGGTTGCTCCTGTGATTTTTTTTTTAACTCATTTTAATAAAGATGATCCTGTTTGTTTAAACTCTTACGAGCTCATTTTGACAGGAAAGACTCGGCTAACAAAGGGGCTAATAATATCCTACAGAAGGAGAGTTGGAATGCACTGAGGGTCATAAACTTGTCATCTCACATACCTGTAGCCAAAAGAAGATGGAGATTCATAAGAAGGTGGTTGAGTTAGCCTTGCAAAACAGGTCTACTTACTTCTAGATTTAGTAATTATAAAATCTATAAATAGAAGGCTTGTGGGTTTTTTAGTAAAGAAACGCTGAAAGAAATTGAGTTTTTAATATATTTTAGCTATCTTGTAATCTCTTCAGATATACATGGAAGGACATAATTGTAGCACTTCACTTGTAAGGAATATTAATATTTCACATGAACCATTTTCTAAACTGTCTGCTGCATTCAACAGAAAATGGATAGAATTTCTTCTGGGCTGATAAACTGGCAGGCATTAATTTGGAAGTCCAGTAACTAATACTGGACTCAGATTTGAAATAACACTGGAAAATGACCAGACAGGGAACTGTGCATAGACTCCTGATGCTAGAGACTGTTTCAGAGGTGGATTCATGGGACAGTGATTCAGAAATGGATCCCTGATGCCTGGATATCCAACCTGTTCCATAAGGTTCAACCCACAGATAATGTTAGTGGTGTCAAGGGTCGCATCAGATAACATCTGTCTCGCACACGGAAACCAGCATGCTTGGTCAAAGTTAAACACAACCTACAGCTGCCAAGATCGGGGGGATGGAAACTGTGTCTCACGCTAGACCTTTGGGACATTATGCTTTCCTTTTAAACATAATATGAAGGTCTGGTCTGTGAAAATGTAGAGTTACTTCTTTTTAATGTTACTTTTTTTTTTTAACTGGGAGAAATAAGTCTTGATTGCATCAGAAATATAGCAACCTTATGCTAGGCAGGACTCGCAGAAGTGAAGCTGACAGGAGGCGGCTGGACTACAAATTAAAAATGAAGCAGACCAGCCTTTTCTCATTCTACCAGCTCAGAAAAATATTGGAAGTAAACTGCTGGCAGGTAGACAGTGAAAAGCAAATTAGATTTGGGACCAGATGGTGTGGATCAGTATAATACAAGTTGATGTCAATAAAGCAGTGTGATTAACGCTGCCAAGAATATCACTCATGATCTTTTTCAATTTCAGGTGTTATTTGTAGCACAGGTGAGGCAGTTACACACAGATGCGTGCACAGATCATTTTGGAAAGTAGGATTTAATTGAATCTCTGTTGCAAGAGAAAGGGCTAGGCCTGTATCCAGATTTATCTGGAAACTTGCAGGCACTGGAGACTGTCCTGGGGGACGGGGGGTGGTGGGGCTGCGGAATCTGGGGCTGAGGAGGGAAAAGAGCAGCACATCTATGGCAGACCACAAAGCTCAGTGCAGGACTTGATCCTGAGTGCTGAAGGCTTTCTCGCCCTGAAAGGGCTTTGAATTAGCACTGAGTACGTGTGAGAGCCTCCCTAGACTGCTTTTGGTTTGCATGCCCGCATCCCTCGGTGCTTCAGAAGAGCTCTGAAGGATTTCATGTTGCTTGCTGCTTGGTCTGTACAATTCCTTACGCACTGCCAGCAGCCTCCCTTTCAAGGGCAAAATATTTACCCGAAATGCAATTCTCTTTTAACTTCAGTCAGAATGTGGATGATTATTTATGTAAATACTGTTGCAGAAACAAGGCTTGCTTATTTTTCCTTTTTACCATAGTCTGAAGCAGGAAGAATTGGGGAGTCTCATGTCTCACAGGAGAGGTGCTTTTTTTTTTTTTTTTTAAACAAAGACTTAAACTATATTAGAACTGTTTAGCTAAATCCCTGGGCTTTTCCAGATATGTCCCTCAATGATTAATTTAGTGTACACTTTGCAGTCAAGGTCCAAATTAATAGAAGATTCAACATCAGGAGTATCTTCATGGTGCATTTTATAAATTATTAGAGTTAATCATTGATAAGAATCATTGCCAGTTCTGCATGCCAGTTAAAACATTACTATTTTATATGTAAGAATAAATTATAGCTGACATTAAAGCTATCCCCCCTTGTGTATGCTGTTAAAAATATTTGGATTGACATTCCATATGAAAAAACTTTTAAAGAATGGACAGAACATGTTGTCCTTTACATATATATTTTTTTTAAATTAGCATCCAATAATTGGGCAATGTGTATTAGGAAAATGCTTTATATCATTCCAGTAACTATATATTTTATTATTGCAGTAAATATGAGTGTATCTAAGTAGAGTGTTACCTCAACAATACTGGCTTACTCTTGTCAAAAAAAAAAAAAAATCTACTCATCTTCAGTGTTGGTGGGTATTGCCTGCTCATAATATATCCTTGAGACTCTTCATTTTCAGGATGCTCTGTGAACTAATTATGAAGAATACTTCATATGGTCAATAGCCTCAATGTAGTAGTTCAGCTTCTGATAGGCTGAAATTCTCTATGAATATCTGATAGGAAAATGAGATTTATGTAAAATAAAGGCCTCACTAGTGGATTAGATACAAATCTGCAAAATAGATTTGTAAAAGATGAGTTTGATGATAGAATGAAGAATATCTTTAAAGATGAGTCACAGCATCTTGGGTGATGTAGCTGTTTTCCAGGAAAAATCTGTTGCCAAGGATCAGGGCATCCTTGGCAAGCTTAAATGTGCTATCAACATCCTTTCACAGGGCTGAAGTCTTTTCTTTTTAATGTTTTTGATAAGGAATTTGGTAAGAGACTTTAGCTCAGTTCAAGAGATGAGTGTCAGTCAAAACTGCCTTTTTGTCACTCTTGCCCTTAGGCAGACATGAAATAGGCCAGCTCTGAGAATGTTTAGACACTTCGTTCTTATATCCTATATATTGCCATGGGAGTTTAGGCATTCAAATAGAAAATCTGATCCTTATAGATGAGTATTTTGTTCTCTGCCTTTTGAAATATATTTGTAATGACTTAATATGCAAGTTCTCTGGGTGCATCTTTTTCAGTGCTTCTTGCGCTCATTAATCACATTAGCAATTCCTAGTCTTTGTAGCACACCAGGAGTTAATGTATTCACTCCCTTTTGTGTGTGTGTTTATAAGCGTGTGTCTCCCCTTTGGTTTGTATTGAATCTGAAGCCTGAAGTGACGATCAATGGCTCAGATTATTTCCTTGCTGTCAGCTATTGACTTTCTCTCAGCCCGATATCAGAGCTCCTTTCCCAGGGTGATGCTAGCAGGGTAGAAATAGGAGGGGGAGAGCAGGCAGGGAGGTGAGGGGGAGCTGAAGGAAAGCTTGATAAAAGTCTTGCAGTTTGTATTAGAGCATCTCTAATGGAATGTACATGAAGAGGGGAAAAAATTGGCAGAAAACTGCAATTTAGGGTGGAAAATCAGAGAGGCTGAAATTATCTCAGTGATGTCAAAACAGGGCTAGCTTCCCCCCCCCCCCCGAGTATTATTTATATCATGACAGTTGTTCTCAACCAGTTTTGGAGCCCAAAACTATTTCATTAGTTAAACTACCATGCTCGTTGGGCAGTGTGGCTTCCCTTCATTACAGCAGAAATAATCAAGACTAGTATGTGTGAACACAAAGTCCTCCAGATTCTGGAGGAAGGTTTTTTCATTTGTCCATCTATTAAAGTGTGGGTTCTTGATTCATCATTCTCTGCTATATCTATAATCATCTACACCACAGCACAGTAGCCACAAATCAATTCCTGATTAGAATACTAACATTTTACCTTTTCTGCTGAAGATGATGCTGAAATGTCAAAATAGAGAAAAAGGTAGATGCTTTTAAGGGAAAGTGAATTTGTCACTAAAATATTAACAGCTTCATTTCCTGTTATGAGAAAAGTCTCTCTTCTCCACGTCCCAGTTTTTTATGGGGAAGTAAGCAACTTTAGCTGGAATTCTTTAGGCTTTGAATGAAAGGATTATAAGCTTTTAAGAGATAGTATAGATGTGGAGGAGAATAGGGAGAAAATGATGGAGTAATGGTGAAAGAGAAGGTAGACGTGGGTGACTCTTTGAAGGACTGGCAACTGATTTTAGAAGAGAAGGTCCTGAGTTGGTCAGTGTGTCTCCAACCTGGCTGCTTTTCCCAGCTCTGCTGCTGAGGGTTGGGAGACTCCTTCAAGTCAAGAGAAAATTTCCACTGACCTCAGTGGACTGGAGTCCTTGGCATTGCTCCAGGGCTGGAAGATGTAGAGGGAGAGTGTGTGTGGCAGCCCTGACTCAAAGCCGAGACACCGGTGTGGGATGCTGGACAGACAGGTAGGATGTCTTGTGTCTGAGTCACGGCATTGAGTGTGAACTGTAAGCTGCTCCTCTGCTGGGTGCCCTGGTGCCTTGGGTGTGGAGGTCATAGAGGAAAGGCTGGAGGAGGAAAGGATGAGTGTGTCTGTGGGCAGAGAAACACCTTGGATTTGGATCTGATTTGGATTTGATTTAGGTGCCGAGTTGCTCTGCTCTGTCAAAGGTGGGGTTGTACTTGTGCAGTTCAAGATGCAGGGGGAATTTAAAATAAAGGCATTGATTAAAGACACAGTATGGTTTAGGCAGCTGACCAAGAAGTCAGCACAATCTCTGTTTTGCACAAGGGACGTCCCATTCTGTCAGATCTTCCTGGGATGGGATCCGATCCTCCCCTCCCTCCTCTCCCCATGCTTATTTTGTTGGTCAGTTCAACCCTACATTTTCATCATACAGTCTGTCATTAATATATGTATATTGATACATACCTACATGTAAATACAAATATATAAACTAACTTTGGCTAGGTTGGAAAGATAAACAACTACCTTTAACAGAATTTCCCCCCATTGGATCTGCATGAAAGCAGACAGCAGAGTTGCTTGTTTAGCCCAATTTAGTTTTCATTTAACCAGACCAGAGAGTCTGTATTACAAATAGCATGTGGCCACAACAGTAGCAAAGTTGCTGTTTACTTAATCGAACATGATTAATGCATTGGTTTTACATTAGTATCTGCTTTTCTCCATTGTGGGAGTAGTCAAGGGATTCCCTTTGTCTGCTAGCAGGGAAGAACACATTTTTTTATCCTATCCTGCTTATTGTGCAGTCATGTCAGCACTAAAAAATGTCTTTAAATATGCCTTCTTTTATCAGTGGAGAGATCAATACAGCAACTTTCTGAAAGCATAATTCAGTTACATGTGTTGTGGGAGACTAACGTGTACTCTCTTGGTGAGGTTGCTTTTCAGATAGTCAGGGAAAGACAGGATGGACTTTATTTCTGAACAGGGTAAGATTAAAGGGATTTCAAGTGTGCTTTGAAAATATCTAAGGGAGGATGGTTCAGGCTTGCAGCAGGACCTGTGCTACAGAATAGAAATAAAGCATTGTTACAGATAAAGTTTGCCTTTGCTTCCAGTGGTGGAGTCAACAGAAAGTCCCTGATGCTGAATTGGACCTAAACATAATGATGACAGTGGTGCATGGTGAGGACAGTGGCTAGATGGATGTGTTGACTTCAAGTGAAAGTCAACACTGAAATGGGAAGTTGCCACCAAAGAAATAACTGCAAGGGCTAAGCCCTGCCCTGCTAAACTTCCTTGCAAATGCATGAGTCCTCTTTGACTCCAAAAAAGGCTGGGCCAGTACCTTCCCTAGACTCAGTCATTCATAGTCCCTCTATCACCAGTCAGGATAAATTTAATTACTTGTGACTACTTTTTTATAGCATGCTCACAAAATCTCATCCTGAATCAGAAGAGACATCCATAAAAGCTACTGAAATCCAGAATATTCATCACATAATTGACCGTAAAACATTTCTTCCTTCTTGCTGATGACTTTGTTGTCCTTAGCACATTGTCAGCCTGGTCGTACTTCATTACCTCTGTGCAGAAACGTTTTAATTTCCAGACTGATTCCTGTACTTGTCATAGTCATTAACATGTAAATACATCTCAAAGCACAGAAATGAACTCATAATTATAGCTTTTCCAGCCATTAACACGTGTGATAGTTAAGTCTGATTATGAACTTCGTGTGTCCACATTCATTGGCAACACATTCCTGTGGGTCTCTGTATTTCTTTGCCTGCTCTGAGCTAGACTGGCTTGGGAGTCCATAAAACTAATATCTAATTAAATAGCAGTACTAGCCCTTGCATTGGGCTTAAATGTGCAAGAGAGCAATTCTTTTTCCAATTTTCAAATGTTTTTAACCTGCTTATTGAAAATATCATCCTAGAAATATGAGTCCCTGACTTTGAGAGATGCCCTGGAATTTAACAGCCCATTATTTTTCTATGGGCAATTTATTGCAGTCAGAAGTGATACAGTTCATGGAAAGCGGGTGGATGGATGGATGGCTGAATCATTCCATCACCTGTCATGACTCATTCCCATCATTTCCGTCTCTTCATGAAGGGTTCATAAACATGTCTGCAGACTTAATCATGGCCGAGAGTGTCTCATTAAAATATTACCTTGGTTAGAGTCAGAAAAATAGTTCTGTAGCCTCATGGCTAGATTGTAGGAGAGGGGGATCAAGATTTTGACTGCTTCATTCAGAGGATGTCCGAACCAAAAACATGCTGGGTCTGGCAGAGCAGGGACCTCAGTCTGGGCTCTTTTTCTTGAGCTTCTCACCTCTGCAGGCAATTCCCCAGATGTGATTCCTTCAGGTACGTTGTAGAGTACTGTTTGGTCTGGCCCCTGTGTAGTAAGTTAGCTTACACTTCATGTGTATTCTGTCCTCCTTCCCCAACAGGCTGAACAGTGCAAGCCCTTTTGTGGCTTGGCTTAATGCACCTTCAAAGTGTGCTCGGAGGTCTTACCTAGCCAGTTCCTCCTGACAAGTGCTTGATTGACCCATGCTGCAAACTGACCTGCTGTGAGCTGACCTGACCAAATGCCGTGTGGCCACAGTTAACTGGAGCAGAATTTATTAGCTTGCAGCGGGCATAATCCAGTTACACAACTTCTCTTTGGGAACTGGCTTGTGCCTGGTCAGGTTGGAAGATGGGCAAATGTCTCCGAAAAAAGGCTGCAGCCTTAATGTGCGTGTATCTTTCACAAAGAGCTATGGGTTCTTTTTTTGGTTGGTTGGTGTTGGGGGTACTAAGGCCCTGCTGAAGAGTTAATCAAGTGCTTGAAAGGAGGTATGTGTGTCGGGGCCACTTCTCTGATGCAGCCAAAAGCAGCAAGGTGGCTGGATTGCTTGCAGGTGGGGAGCTTTCATTATTGACCACTGCTGAGCAAGTCTCAGACTGGTGGAACTGAAAGGAAGACAGTTTGGACCAGGTACCCCAGCCCCATCCCCAAGGGATGAGGGAAGAGAATAAGAAAGAAAATGACTCAATAGTCACATTAAAAGCTGTTTAACACATGCTTAAATCTGTGCAGATAAGGTAATTATCATTATAACAATAAAATTTTATTATTTGCTTGCTGTAATGCCTAAGAAATCTAATCACAGATTAAGATTGCACTATGGTAGGGATAGCTCAAACAGACCAGCAAAAATACAGTGTATGCCTAAAGGAGTTTATAAGCTGAATGTCACATACCCTTGATAGCGAGGTATCTCCAGGCTGAGCAGAGCAGTGATAAGCTTATGTACCTGTTGGCTTTGTGGAAGAAACATGGTGCCAGTGGGGAAATGAAGGGGTTCTGTGGCTCTGTGGGTAACGCAGCCACAGCTCAAAGTGGGGATGAGGTTGAGACACACACGAGGTGTTCCCCAATAGATAGAGGCTCTGGGACTGCATCCCTGGAGTGCAATGAAGCATAGGTAGGCTTGAATTTGCCATCCTGTGGCCTCCGGTGGAGCTTACAAACCACGGGCAATCTCTGTCCAATGTCTTCTCCAGGTCTGTGCCTCGCAGACATCACCTCAGCAATTGTTGTTGGCTCTTCTTGAGATGATTCTTCATCCCTGGCTGCATGGTGACATGATATAATCATGCAAGTGCATTCCCTTTATTGCACTAAGAGCATAATACCCCATTATTCTAAAGACAAGTGTAGGGGGAAACAGCTGTTTTATTGATTAAGTAAATAAAAGCATGACTCTCCAGTCTTCCCTCCTCCAGCCTGTAGTAATCTGCCCAGACTCTGCGCATCGTCACCATCCACTCAGCTCTTTGCCCCTGAGTGCTGTGAAAGCGGGCAGCGCGTGGATCTGGAAGGCTGCCCTTGCTGTGCTCGCTCCGCTCCAAGCGGTTTTGTGAGTCAGGCACTTCGCTTTTGCACAGAAACCCATCCTCCGACCTGCCTTTCCATTTGCTCATGCCCCTCTCCTGCCAAAGTAACCATGGCAGGGACGGAGTGGGGGGGTGGGGGGTAGGGAGGAGAGAAGCAAAGTTGCCAATCTCTCATTAATTTCTAGATGTGGTATGATGGGGGAGATGCATGTGAGAGTGTAATAATAATGAGCTGAGGTCCCAGAGATGGTGAGCAATGCAAGCTTCTTTAACTAACAATTATAATAAATTTGAGTCTAAGAGCACCAGGCAAGTAAATCAATCAACCCTTGCAGGCGGGCTCGTTAAAACTAGTAAAGTATAGAAAAAAAAGGTCATCTTATTAAAAGGGATTAGCATTTTCCAGTTAAATCCTTTGCTGCCCATAGGTGCTAGAAGAGAATTTGGATTCTGAGCTTGTCTGTTGTTGCAGTGGTAAAAGGGGCTGACCTTGCACAGCAATAAATGCTTTCGGTCCCCATGGCTGGGCCTTTGGCTGGCTGGTGCCAGCGGGCAAGGCTGTATAAACGCTGGTGGAACTCTGCCAGTCTGGTCCAGCTGTGGGTTGCCAACTGTCCCGTGGAGCACACTGAAACACGATCAGGGGTGAGTTCTCTCTTGCAAAGTATGAGTGAGCTCGCTCTCCAAGCTTTTCTTCAGTGCTGTGTCTTACAGACTGAGACATCACCTCAGTAATTGTTGTTGGCTCTTCTTGCAATGACTCGTCCCTGGCTGTGTGGGATGTCTCTTCTCCTGTCAGGCCTTAATATATTGTAGCCCTTAAGCAGCATTTTCTATCTTTGCTTTTCTTTCCTGGCTGCAGGACACAGTACTTTGGGTTTTCTTGTGCTTTGAGAGGCAAATTTTCACAGACCCTATTATAATCTTGTTCCTTTAGGAGAGTATATTTACCTTGGAAGAAACATTAAACTGAGAACAGCTATCCAAACAGCTGGCATCCTTCTTCCTGTTTTTCTTTTCTATCAGATACGGTGTTGGTGGCAGGAGAGACAGTTTTTTCCTTTTCAAACTTTCCTCTACCCACACTTGCATTCCAGTGGTGACCCTCTGTGCAACAACACTCGCTGCTATCGTGGAAGAGCGATACGACAATTGCTGCATCATTCAGAGCATCCCTGCAGCTGGAGTGGTGGGGCTTGCAGGGGATGCTGCTGGAGCGCTCTTTCCTGCTTTTGCATTGCATTTCTGACGGTAACTGATTTTATGGGGAAAATACCAATTGTGTCGGTGCCTGTCATCGGTTGAGCAAAATGCCTGGAGTCGAGATGATCTTTTCAACTAAGAGGACGATGCATTTAGGGAGGTGGGGAGGGGTAGGTTACACAGACCACCCCTTATGTAGCACACCTACAACTCTGCCCCTCTAACCCTGTTCCTGACAAGCCTACTGTGTCTCAAACAGAAGTCATTTAGGTGGCCACTACCTCAGCCCTGCTGGAGCTCCAGCAGCTTGATCAGCTAGTGAGGCAAGGGGGCACATCAGCTGTGCAGTCCTGGAGCCAGACTGACACCGCATATCGTGGGTACAGCTCGTAGCACACTTCCTTCGGTGCCTGCTGCGCTCAGGCAGCACTTCAGTTGCACAGCAGTTTGCAAATAAGCGTACTGTATATGATGGAAGTTCACCTTCACTATTTTTGCTCATTTTTGAAGGCCTTTTTCTTTTAAGCCTTGGGAGGCCTCAGGGGTGTGTAGGAAATTAATTAGAGAGTCTTGCAGCAGTTCTGGAGTTCATTCAGAACAAGTGCTTATGTGTTGGAAAATACAGTGGGAGAGAGAAGTATGAGAAAGAGATCAAGCATCTCTCTTATCCCACTAAGCTTCCCTTTTGCATGGGAAGTATTGAGAGTCTTTCCAGCTCTGCTTGACCCATCAGCAGAGCACATCACAGAGCATGACATGCTGCTGGCGGGGGAGAGGGGAAGAAGGAAGAAAATATTTTCTACTGTGTTGCTAGCCAGCACTGTGGTACTTGAGGATGCTTGTGCTCTCTCTCCATTACAGCAAAAGACTGTTGAGCAGAAGGTATGGGTCTTGAGCCTGTCTTTGGCAGGGAAGTACTGGCTAATGGCCACAGGTAGGTGACTACCAGTCTGTGCTCCCTCCTCAGCTCCGAGAACTTGCTGGGGAACCTTTAGATATCGTCACTTAACTTTTCTGCATCAATTTTACAATTTGGAGCATAATACTCGCTATATGCATATTAGCTAAGATGCTTAGATGAAAGCCATTATGGACTACATAGCTGTATTTCTGCTTAGTTTAAGCACTCAGACTCCCCCTCTTTATAGTGTATTGGGGCTGCTGTAATCTGCAGCCCCGTTTAACATGCTGCAGCTGAGTGCAGAGTTTGGAGGCACTTTCTTATGCCTATGCCTGCAGGCACCTTCGGTTTCACACATCTTGAGCCTCTGAATGTCACTAGCTTTGCATGGATTTCTTATCTTGATGAATGAGTTTCCTCGAATGAGGAGCCCCTTTTCCTCCCCATCTCTAACAATGTTTCCTTCTTGCACAGGGGCAGGAACAAATTCAGGACAGATCTGGTAACACCATCACGGTGTATTTCTGTCAGCCAGTGTGATCAATATAGGACTCAATTAAAGTAGGGTTTTTTTTAAATTTTAAATAAATTTAAATAAATAAAATTTAAATAAATAAATTAAAGTTTTACTGGAATACTCTAGAGAATACCCATTCTTTGTTCTCTCATATTTTCCACTCACTGGCCCCCCCTTCACATTCCTTTAGCCTTTGCCCAAATTTCACCTCAAACCACAGGCAATTACTCTTCTATTTTTTTTCTGGGAGGTGAAGGGTTAAAACAATAAATATATTGGTTCCTGTTTTTCCTCTCTGCAGCTCTGGGCTCCAGCTGGGTGCAGACATGGAATAGTAACAAGTCCATGGGAAAGGCTCATCTTCTCACAGCCCTTACAGGAGCTCTGTAAGCTCAGTGAGAACTTCCCAGAGCACAGTGGTGGAGCTGAAGCCCTCACAGATGCTGCCAGGAACATCTTGCAGGGAGTAAAGTGATGGGGTGGAGGTGATGCATGTGTGAACCTAAGCTGGGTTCAAGGTATGTATGAAGAACAGTGTACTCGGTCCTCAGCTGAGTTTAAAAAAAATACGTGTACTTATGTATTGCTGTGGCTATTGGTAGTTCGCTATTTCCACTGTGTGTCTCTAGTTAGTAACTTCTAGACCTGGAAGAAAAATGCATTTTTGGTGTAAGAGACAAACACGAGGCAGCACGATCAGCTCAGTGGTGTGTTCTGGTGTCTAGATACATAACAAATAACTCAGTTTTGCTTTTGCCCTTTCACAGCAGGTGCTCTGTTTCCATGAGCCACAGCCCCTGGGGGCCAGGTAGACAATTTCTGCTTGCTTACACTTTCCTCTCTGAGCTGGTTTAAATGCTTCAAACGAACCACAGTCAAGAGAGGACTTTGGTGCCCCGGGGGTGGAAGGATGAGGGGTAGAAGGAAAACTAAGCTCTCCCAGGGCTCTCTGGCCCTGCTGGCACTGAAGGCATGTGAAGTAGTGACTGCTGCAGCTGTAAACCCTCCATGTGCAGCAAGGAAGCAGCCACCTCTCAGCACATCTCTTGTCTTCTCCCCTGGCAGAAGGGCTGCCCACCTGGGGCACAGGTAAGCCACAGTCCTGCAGTGCCTGGTGCTGGGGCAGCCGATCCCCATCTCCCTCACATGGGGAGTAGGTACTTATATTTAGTCCTGCTCAATGCTTTCTGTTCCTCAATGATTCCTGATGGGAGAGGGGGGATACTGCATCTTTTGCAGATTCACAGGTTTGCTTGGATTGGTGTCTCAGCCTGGAGAATAGCAAGAGCTAAGGACAGAGACAGACATGCTGACCTCTGCGTGAAGACTGGCATGGTGCAGGCAACCTGGGTGGTCTGAGTTGAGTGTAATCCCATTTCCATTTTCCTTTGGCTCCATCTGTGCTTATGGAGAGTTACTGTGGCTCAGCTGTCGTTGTTTAGCTATAATAACCTGATCATTGTCTCAAACCCCAGTTCATGGGAATGTGAGTGACAACCTTGTTCCTAACCTAATGTTAGTAGGGAATGCCAGTTCATGGGGAGGTCTTCAGTATGGCATGCGTGGTTTATAATGGTTTATCTTCTGGGGATGCAGTGGAAAGGAACAGCCAGGTGATGGTAAAGTTGTGGCAGGGGGTCTCAGCTTGGCACAGGTGTACTGGCACTGTAAGGTGGCAGGATGACCTTATGTAGAAATGTTATTACACTTTTGTTTTGCTAAAAGATGCTGAAGCCCAGAGTCAAAAGGACTGAAACTGGAGTGGGCAGAGATGAGACAGCATTGCTGGACATCTGTCACGTCAGCTTAAGGGAGGTGGAAGTGCCAGGAAGCCAAAACCAACAAGCTGCCCCAAATTGTGCCTGATGCTTCTAAGCACTGCACCCCTTGCAGACTCTTTGATTAAACACAAGAAATTTCTTTGTTTTCATGCATGCTTTGTGGAAAAAAACTAAAGGGAAAAAAACCAGGGAGCTATGAGATAGTCTATACTTCCTGTACCCCTACCCAAGCAGTAGAGAGCGGTGGGAAACTGTTAGTGAAGGTGTCAGATTTTCTCTAAGGGCAGCCACAAGGCCCTTGTGCCAAACACTATTTGACGTTTAATTTAAGACCCGTGTAAAGTAACAGCCAGAGCAGGCAGCAGGCAGAGCGTTCCACGTGACAGACTGGCTCTATTTGCTTTAATTTCCTTAGCGTGATGGCCAAGTTTATCTGTGAGTGACAAATACTCAGAATATTTTTTCTTTTGTTAGCTTGTCGTGAAAAGAGAACACTGTGTTGTGTTCAGACACTGTTTTGGGCTTCAGGTGGCCTTCATTAGGGAACATAATGCAAGAGAGCTGTGTGTCAGTGCCAGGGGAGCCAAAGAAAGTTGTGTCACTTTGATTAAGTAATGCTGAAGTCAAAATCTGGGTTCCTGGTCTGAACTGAGCCATTCAGCAGGTGTAAAAATGGAGAGAGAGGATCTGTGTGTGGTGGTTAGCCTTGCAGCCAGGAGGTGTGGGGGTGAGCAGGAAGGGTTTCCTTCTTCCTTAAATGTGGGTGTCATAACCACTCAGTGCAGAGGGGTTTACGTGAGGATGCCGTCACGTTGTACATGTGCAAAGGGACCATCCACAACACCTTTTCTGCTCTGTGTGGTTTATGCTAAAAGCCCATAGATGGGGAAAGAAAGGTCAAGGGTGGTGATGGGAAGATTGCAAAGGGGTTATTTGCATTCTGGTTGCTTTTGTTTTCCTGCTGTCACTGGGAAACGGATCTAGTGTGCTGCTAAGGAGGTGAAATGGGAATAAAACCTACCTGGGTATATGGAGGGAGTAGTGGGAGTTTCTGGCTGAGCCCTATTTGAAGAGGAAAGCAGTAGTGGAAGCTGGGCTGACTGTGTAGTTAATACTGGCAAAGGGGAAATATTAAGAGGTGGATGTAGAAACAAGTTGGGAAATGTATTAGTTACTGGAATTTTTTTTTTACGGAAAATAAATGTATTTGGTCAGCAGAGTGAAGCATGGTACCTCCAAGGGTGCAAGTTTAGTGATGAAGTTGTGGAAGGGTTACGTTAGCCACACAGATAAGGAATATCAGGGGAGGAAATGTCTATGAAGTGGTTTGCCACAGTGAAGGCCAAAGGCAGCTGCAGAACGTGGCAGCGGTTGGAGGACAAGGGCTCCCCAGGCATTGGGACAGAGACAGCAGCCTGGAGGCGGTGTTGGCTGCGTGGAGGAAGACTTGGCTACTTTCCCAAGGTCATTAGGAAGTCTAGACTTTCCCGTAAAAGGGTCCTATTTGCTGAAGAAATCCTTGGGCTACCAATGCCCTGAGGGCTCCACAGAGAATGTAAAGGCATCAAGAATAGCCTTGCTACACCAAGGTACCTTCCCTGAGTTTTTCCTGTGTATATGGGCCTTGGAAGCTGACTTTGGGACAGGCTGGCAGGAATGAAGGCAGCTCTGGGGCTGGCCCACCTGGTGGTTGGGGCACTGCTGCTCCAGGCTGGCTGGGTTTTGCTCCTCATCAGGTTCCTTGCCCAGCAGACAGGACAGAGGAGCCAAAACCAACTGCATTCCTCTTAGAAAGCCAGAAAGCAAATAACTGCTTCTGTGTGCCGGTGGAGGGATTTGAGGAACTCTATTCAGGCAGCTGTTCCCAAAACTCAGAAGGGAGACTTCCACCTCTGTGACAAACCTCTCCGTGGTGCCTGGTGACTCAGGGGTTATATGACCAGTTGGTTGGTGCCATCCTATGGCTTTAAGTCCTTTAAATACCAGCTATCCTCCTTATGTAGAGAGTATATCTGTCTAACATAACCCACCTGGAGAGAGCTTCTCTATAGCGGTGTTCAGAGTAAATCACAAGTCCAAACCCCACTCAGATCACAGAGTATGCTTTTGTTCCTGTTAACGGGGCTTGCCAACTTATGCTGCAACTTACCTTGGAAGGAGAAACAAGAGTGAGTTGCTAAAGGCAGGGAAAAAATGAGTGCAGCTTTTTAATTGAGTCAGGAAAAAAATTTAAAAGGTTGAGAAATGCTTTTCTTGAATGAGGGTTTGAATGCCTGGGAGACTGGCAACTGTTGGATCCCATTCTTTTTGCAAGCCCAGCTATGTTATCCTTGTCTTAGGGCCCCCTTGTGAAAATCAGCGTCAGAAAAGACTGGGCTGGTGGACTGAATCCCGTGAGTCCTTCCCCAGGATAAAGTGTCTTCTGATGTGAATGAGCACTGGGGACAGATGATGGTGCCCATCCCAAAAGAAACAATGCTGGGGGCTGCAGTGGTGGATAAAAAGCGTGGTCAGGCTTCTGTCCAAGGGAGACAGTTTGCTGAATGTAAGAAACTTCCTGGCATTTGCACAAACTTAGATGATATTGATTTGAGCCTTGAGGAGTTTGTAATCTAGCTGGGACCAGTACTATGGTTTGGACAATCATAATGCAGTTGGAGATGATGCCATCTTGGGAGGATGTGACTCGTCTGGGACCATTGCAAAAAGGTTTCTGTGTGCATTTACCATACATTTTTGTGGTATGATTTCTTTTTCATAATTGGGTCTTCCTGAACAGCAGTTGGATGGTTCAGCGAAGAGAAGAATGTGTATTAAAAATTGAACAGCCCACCACAATGTGGGAAGGAATCCTGAATAGCACTAGGGGACCTTCCAAAACTGGTGTTTATCTTTTCTTTGCTTTAACAATCCAATTTCTCCTTGTGCATTGTGTGTGCAGAGGGGCTAATCTAAGCTGAGCTTATCACAGCAGAGGAACTGGAGCAACTCCAAGCACATTGGCCCATATCCTGGAAATAGGAGACTGCTTATCCAGTTATCTGCAGCTTATTTTCAAGGGAAAAAGGAAGGGCTTGAGTCCTGCACAGGGCAAAATCCTCTTAGAGTGTATCATCTTGTCCTATGGAGTAGGACGTAGTCCCAGGTTTCATGAGATGCTGGTTTCCCTCCTGGGTCTGTTGAAAAGCTGCTGTGTCGAACTGGGGATCTTTACTGTTCAGATGGGAAGTACCTCTCGGCAGGAGTGAGAGATCAGACTTAAAATACATGTGATAAGCTTTATCCTCCTGTCCCAACCCTTTTCACCCACTGCCGTGATTAAATTTGTGAGAAGAGTCATAATAATAAATAAACTATACATTATTGAGGGCAAAAACTCCCAGGAGGGGAGGGCTATTTGGCTAATGATGCAGATGCGCCATGTCAGCCACAACTTTGCTCCAAATTCTTGCTTCCTCCTTCTGATACCTTTCTCTTTCCTGAAATCAAAGTGAATCCAGTATGAAAGCACTTTTACTTATTCACTGGGATGAAGCACTGAGCAGAAAAGGTATGAGGTAGGGAAAAGATGGTACAAATGACTCATCCCCTCCTCGAGCGCGTGTGTGGGCAGCCTGAGGGCATCATGGGCTATTGGTTGGGAGGGCATGGTGCTCGTCACTGGGCTCTTGGGGATGGGGAGGGACTAGATGGTGCTGGATGGCTTTGTGTTTGCTCCTTGGCTTAGGTGTCTCATAACATGGCTTGCAGCACATATTTCGTGAAGTGAGAATGTGCTCTCTGTTCACTTCTAATGCACCTGTTAGCTCCACAAACAAGCCTGCCAATTAAACACAGAAGTCAAATCCCACAAGGAGCTTGGATGCATATGCTGGAAGATGTATGTATGTAATAAAAGGTATTATGAGGTATACACCCAAGCCTATTTATGAGTTACCATCTGAGAGAGAAAGCGTGGTCAGAATACTGAATAGGCTCAAATAACATACGGATTTATATGCTAGATCCACCTCCAACCCCTTGTTTCATCTTGGACAAGTCATTTAGCTTCTCTGGGCCTCGGATCCTCTACTGAGTACATCTGGGGTGATTAAAAAAAAAAAAAAAAATCTCTTATCTGTTTTGTCTACTCTGATTCCTAATGCTCTGAAAGAGGAATTGCCTCTCTGTGCACATACTTGATTTTGTTGGGACTTTTACCAACACTAAGTAAAGCCAGGTATTGCTGTTGCATTTCAGCCTGTACCCTTGCGGAGCAGAGATTATACAGAAGCAGTGTTACTCCTTTGAATTCCCTTTTCTGTTTCATCATAGGTACCTCCTCTCATGAGTAAGTGAACTGGATTTTACTCATCAGATGTGAACTAAACTTTGGTTTCCATGGAAGTCAGGTACCTCTGTACTCAGTAAAGTCCTGCTAGTACTCATCAAGAGAAGGGCAGCCAACATTGTACTTCAGCTGTAGCTGACAGGCAATTTATCTGGGACGAATCCCTTAACAGTGGGCTTCAGCCTTGCCTGAAATCTTATCCTTTGCCTCTCTGCACTAGCAGGGCTGCTGCTTTCACGGAGTGGCTCATTTCAGACAGATGCTGACAACTGGAGCTGAGTGGTGGTGAGGGAACACGACAGAAAGCTGCAGCAAATGTATTAATTGCACTGGTTGGGGAGGGCTAGTTTCTTCTTTTTCCTTTTTCTTTCTATAAAAACCTTGTGTGTGTGTGTGTAGCCTTGCTGAAGTTTTCTCTTTTATGGTAATTAACTAACACAGCCCAGAGTCCTAGGCCTCTGCCTCATGTCCCAGGAAGGTGTGTTATTAACCCAAAAAGATTTGATAACTTCTCACTGTATCCTGTTTTCTCTGCTCTTGCCTGGTACTCCTATTTGCTCCAGCCTCCCAGGTCCATTAAGATCTTCTTGGTTGCCCATGCACAAACCTGACAGGCTCATGGGGAGATTCTAAAATTATGCGGGTTCAATTAGCAGGATATAATTTGCCCTTTGGTGAAGCTCTGAGCTCCCCTGCCAGGCTAAGCACTTGCTGCCAGAGCACTTAGCACAAGGAGGAGCATTCCCATCACATCTTTCTCACTGGCAGGTCACAGAAACAATGAACCCAAGTAGCTGCAGTAAGAAAGTAACTGTATTTTTATCCCAATTTTATTTTTCTTCATGAAATGCGGTTTAGAGGCAACCAGAAAGCCTGCTTTGGTTATTTGATGTGAACAAACTAGCTGGCAGCTGTAGCTTTTATTTTAGTCTGGGAATCCTGCTGGCTATTTTATTTTTTTTTTTTTGCTTTACCATGAGCCCCTCTTGCAATTTGAGTTCTTCTGCCCTGTAGGTCACAGACCAGCTTGGTATACAATTTTCTGTCTCTGTGTTGATCATATGCTTTTCTGAATGATATGCTGTTTGCTGTGGTTGATAACCTCCTGAGTACTCAGTGTGGCTTCTCTCCCTCACCTCTGAGAGGTGTTAAAATATCTGAAGAGTTTCCAGTATCAAACCATATATATAGCCACAGTGACTATTCCCCATTCAGCTGCATAGACAAAAATTTTTGCATGCTCACCAAAAGCAGAGGGATGAGTCAAACCTCTAGTGAAAGTGATGTTCAGAACAGGGGGAGGGAAGGAGGCACAAGACGTGTTTTGCTTTTTCTCAGGGTTCAGCCGCTTTGGACAGTAGCTGTTCCTGTGAGATCTTTTGGAAGTTAGAGAGATTACAAAGGGATGAATTTGCGTGCTTTGATGGTGGAACTTCTCACACTAGAGGAGGTCTTCTCCTAGAGAGAATATGTGGAAAAGGCTAATGGCATCTGCCCCTGCTGGGGCGGGAAGGAAATCTGGCCAGACCTGCAATGAGAATAGTGCCACAGTTTGGTCTGGCTGTATCGGCTCTCTTGTGGTGGGAAAAACCTGCCCTTAACTCTAGTCTTAAGGAATGTTCTTTTTTTTTTTTTTTTTTTGNTCCCAGGAGAGTTCCCTGGGTTTATAAATGACTGCATTTCCCTTCAGCGTGACAGCTGCAGCTTCACCTCTTCTCGTGTGAACGTGGTCAGGCTAAAATGCTGAATCTTTTCTTTCTCCTTCCCGTGGTTCTCTGGCCCCCTCCTTCCTTCTCCATATCAACTGGCTGTATTGCCATAACTTGAGGATTAGCTTTTCCCTGCAGGACTGGGCTGAAATGCAAGTGCTTTACCGAGCAAAACAAATCTCTTCAATATTAGCAAGGCAAAGCAAAATGCTTGAGCACATGTGGTTTTTGTTAGCTGGCTTCTCCCCCAGCCTCATGTTTGGTCCCAGTGTCAGATTCCCTCTTAAATATGCTTAGGAGGTCACAGAAAGCAGGTGAATAGTCATACAATAAAAATCACATCACACCTCTTAAAAAAAAAAAAAAAAAAATCCCCTCTTTCCCCCCCTTGTGCACAGTAGAGGCAAAGACTTGATTATGCACTCAGTGGGAATGAACTAAAAATGAGTTTTCCTAACAGGTTTGAGCATGGTGATGTAGTCAACAGATCAGGCTTTTGCAAATGAGCACAGAGAGTTATAGGGTGCCCTAAGTTAAGCAGGTAAATATAGGTCAGACTCTCAGCCGGTGTAAATTGTCTTCCCTGGAGTGATGCCATACTGCATCAGGGTCTGGCTTCCAAATGCACGTGCTTGTGCCAGCTGGGTATTTTTGGGAAGTGTATATTGAGTAAGATGCTGAGAAGATGGCAAAGGTATATACATAGAACACACCCCTGAGTGTTTAGTGCAGGTGTGTGCAATAAAGCTTGGATGGGTTTTTTGAAACCATGACTCAGTTCCTTTAGGAAGATCAGATACTGGGTTTCTGTTATGTTAGCTAGGGGAGTAGAGTCAAGTGCCCCAGACACCCCCAGCACTTCTTAACTGGTGGAAACGCATACGAATCTCTCTGATTGATTTGACCTTACAAAAGCAACGCTAATAAAATGTTGAGGTCCTGGTCTTGTGGATGAATTTTACAAGTCACCCCAGGCAAGGCAATACCTGTGCATTGGCAGATATGTGAACTACCTCAAAGAAAGCTAGCTTGAGCACTAGTGACCTTGTGAGAATTTTGTCTTTTTATTTTTTTAAATTCAGTCTGTCCAGCAAAATTGTCTGTCTAGGAAGATATCCCCAGGTAGTGTTGTTCTGAAATGTTTGTGAATTTAGTCTCTCAATGGACCCGGTAGTGTTGCCTGAAGAATATTCACTCATTTTACAGCCTAGACAATTGCAACACACCATAGTGGCCTGCAGTGCATCGCATCAGGAGGCTCTGACAGAGCTGGGCACCTGCTCCCAGCTCAGAGGCTGGTCCTGTAAGCCCTGGCTGGCTGCAGCCATGACATCCTCGCCTCCCAACATCCATCTGCCCTTGCTGTAATTGTGTTCTCCAGATGATGTTTAGATGATGCTGTTATGCATTTTAAAAAAAAAAAAAAAAATGCCCAGGAGCTCAGAGCGATTGTATGGAGACCCAGCAGCAGGAGAACAGCTTGCCATGGGGAGGGAAGGTGCTTAAAAAGTGGAATTAAAAGGGAGAGTTGAATGACACTGCAGGATTTCAGACCAGAAACATTTCTTCAGGGCTGTCAGCAGTAATGTTTGTGATACAAGCACACAGCCTTCAGTCATCTATTTGTCTGACTCTTTCAAGCCCTGGGGTATGGTTCAGCCTTTCCTCAGCAGCAGTTCCTGAACCAGGACCCTCCAGGACCATTGCGTTTTGTCCTTGTCAGCATCTGTGTGGGCTTAATGCATGTACCATGACTACGCAGGCACAGCCGAGGGATGGATTTCAGGCAGACTGTTGACTTGCAGCCCAAATGCCTTTTCTTTGCTAGCTGGTGGCACACAACTAGTGCCACTTAGCAACTGCCCCACAGCAGCAGAAGCTGTGAGAAATCTCTCTCCCTGTAACCATAAACACAATCAGGCTTTGCTGCACACCAACATACAGCAGAAGACAGTAAGTGACTTCATTAAGTTGAATAAAATCTTCCTTTTCCACCTCTGGGTTCTATTTGATTTGTGTGTATACCCTGATTTTGATGGCTAAGAGGAGACAGAGTGAAAAATTAGAGAGAAACGTTGAGGAAGCTTGTATTCAACTCCGTGCGTGGGGTGTTTACTTCTTTGTCGGGCACAACTAAAACTGTGAACAGCACTAACATGTGAAAAAAATTTTTTTTTTTTAAGAAAGATAGAACAGATCAGGGCCAAGACCTGCCTCTTGTGTTACTGAATGGTATGTTTGACTCATAGTTGAGGTACCTTTTGAAAGGGAAGCTGTCACGGTGTGTGCAGGTGTTTAAGCTATGAACCTTTGTATAAACCAGTGAATTTATTTGAGCTGAGATTTGATCTCGGAGGTTAGCCTTTGGGCTGTGAAAACAATTCTCCTTGTTATTCTAAGATAGCTTTTCCTGGCAATAAGTATTCTGGTTTTTATCATCTTGATTTTTTTTTTTTTTTGTTCTCACAGTCCTGCACTCTGCTCCTGAGTCTTCATTGTTCTGTTATTTCCAGTTTTTGCTGATGTAAAATAGAGGATGAAAAGAGCAATTGAAACAATTGTTGCAGAGTGGGTTTTCAACCTCTAACATCTGTGTGTGCTTGCTGGCATACCGTGAGTCTTAAATAACATGTTTATAAAGTGGTCTGATGTGTGATGCTCAGATGAATGCAAGTGTAGTTCAGAAGTGCACAGCCCTGCAACTTATGTAGTAAATATGGCTATCACGTTCAGTAAATTCAAAGTCAGTCACTAAGTTCTCTGGATGACAGCATTTTAAGACGTAGCTGTGCAATTCTACTAATTAAAAAGTTGGGAGAAAGAAAGGTGACAATAATTCAGCCTGTATCTCTTAGAAATCCTTTTGGCTATGAAAAAAGATACAATCAAAATCCTTGGTGCAAAAGGTTTGACCTTTTAAAGTTTTTTTTTCTTCTTGCATTTGGTCATAAAAATCCATGTAATTACTTCTACGGGCTCTTGGTGATCACGATGATAGTGTTTCAAAGCAATTAATTTGGAGCTTTGGTCTCATAGTAAACGGCAGTTACTGTAACACTTGCTAAGTAGGGAGTGAAGCAGCCCTGGACCACTGGATGCTTTCAGGGTATTCAGCTGAGATTGAAAAAGAGAGAAGTCTTTGATGTGGTGGTATTGGATATATTTGAGGTATTGAATATATTGGGTATATTGGAGGTATTGGATATATTTTTTGCCTCTGGAACACCTAGACAGGGTGTTCTTCTCTTCTTTAAAGAAAATCATAGGGGTTAGAATGGAAAGGGAACTGACAAGAATGAGTCTTAAACTCATCTCATAGTGAGAAATTTGAGATTATCAATAACATCAAGTTTTTGAAACAATTCGATAATCCATAGGTATCTGTTTGAAAGCATAGCAAACGACTGACTATAACCTCACAGGGGAAAAAAACCCCCAAAACATTAACATGTAGCAGCTGAAAACAGTTTTTAAAAAATTATTATTATTTTTGCGATTTTTTTTTTTTTTACTAGTGGTGGAAGTTTGCTATTAGAGCAACTTAACTAGGAGTACAGTGGCAATATCCTTACATAGAAACATACCTTATATCGAATGTGTTTGTTTTTCCTAAGAGTCTAATTTTGTATTTCAACCAGGAGCAGAGCGCAGAGACCTGCATAATATTATGCAGCATGTGTTACACATGAGGTCATAGTGAAACACCCATTGCAGTCACCTCGTGCTTTTAAGATCTGGGAGGATGAAGCAGAGCTCAGTTGCATGCTGTAACAAGAAGTAAAANAAAAAAAAAAGAGAGAGAGAAATAACTTCTCAAGACAAAGTAATATGCTCCCCACACACTGGGAGTAAAAATGTAATGGTGTCCTGCCCCTTCCAAGCAGCGTCAGGAGGAGAATCATGGAAGACAGGCTAAATTGTGCTCTTGCACTAATTCTGCCCTTTGCACCACATGACCTGCAAGACCTGCTCCAGCTCAGGTCCTCCAAGGGCTGGGGACATTCGCCAGTGGTGGGGACAGTCCACACACTGAGATGTAACATTATGCTGGAACAGGAGACTGGATATTGAAGTGGTGATTGCTTTGATCTGCTTGGGACCAGCCATGCAGGATGCCTACATGTTGTTTACGACTTTAGACAGGAGCTTGGCAGCAGCAATTAAGCAGAGGATGTACTGAGGAGGAGAGGCTGGGAACGATGAAAGATAGACCTACCTGCTCAGCTAGGGAGGATGAGGGTGCTGTGAGATACAGTCCTGTTTCTCTTCAGCACAACTGCTATGTTTTGATACTCTACTGCCTTTTCTTATAGTTAGGTTTTGGGTTTGGACATTTCTGCCTCAGCATCACGTGCCTTTTGCTTGTCTTTGTGTCTTGACTCTAGCTTGGGAACTTGGTGAGTGAGGTTAGGTTTGGAGAAGGACCTCCTATGATGATAAATAAGGTGCAACCAAAGCCATGGGCCCCAGATAATGGATGTTCCATTTTGCAGGATGCACCAGTTTCAGGACTTTAATTCCAAACTAGTTAAAGATCCATCTTGTGAAAAATGACTTCCCATTTCCAACCTATAATGAAAGTAAAATAGTGGAAAGACAGATGAGTTAGTGCTCCTAGTAATCTGTTATGTAGCTGGGTGAGAAATAAAACCATTTGTCTCTCCGCCTTGACTGACTTTTCTTACACAAAATAACTGTGTAATTGTCTTAAACCCTGAATAGAGAGCGTAGTCTAGAGGAGGGAGGTTCTTATATTTCAGCTGGCTCACAGCTGTTCGTGTAGGGAGAATAAGGCTGTGTGGGTGAAGGCAATTCACTGGGAACGCATTTCTTAGAGCCGTGACCCTTTTCCTGTTTGTCAGATGCACTGATTAACTGGAGTATGTTTCTTGCTAAGTATTGTGTGAGATTCTGGTAATATAGCTGCCTTTGAGCCCAAAAGGAGTGCTTAGCTGGCTGAGACTTGGGTGGACAGCGTGAGATTGTGCACTTCATGGACAGCCAGAGGAGCTGGATGGAGCCACGGAGTTCATATCTGCACCTCAGATATGACAGTGTTTGGGAAAGATGTACACAGGAACCAACACTATAAAATAACCTGAGCCCTTGTGGTGTTTGCTGTAGGGTTTAGTTCATACTTAGAGTTTCTGAAACTCTAGGTGTTTTTCAGTTCAGTGGACAAGCAAAAAAATGATTCAGTTACAATTGACCTAAGAAGCTTCAATTTGGAGGATATTTTTAAAATTCACATTATTAAAATTTTTGCTGACTCTTTAAAATTGTTGAAACAATGCAAAGGAATTTTGTGGGAGGAAGACTATTTTTGCTGAGTTTACTGGATCTGGATGTATTTTTTTGTTCTTTCCTTAAATCACAGTTTTAAGTGCTAATTCTGAATGTTCTCCATATAGGTTCAGAACCTTTTTTACCTTTTACATTATATAGGCTCAATTTTAGACCTAGGCATGGCAATGGCTTCCCATTACTGAGGGAGATTGATATCTGTTCTGATGGTGCTGGAACCTGGTGGAGTTTGGATCGGGATGGGGAAGAGACTTCAGGAAGCATTAAGCAGCCAGTATTTTGGCATGTGGCTTGAATGTTACCTTCTGGGGCAGTATCTTAGTAAATTATTTTCCTAAAAAAATGACTGGTTCTATTTGAAAAAATATTGTGGGTGTTCTCCCACCCCCCAGTATGTGGCATGTGAAATTCAGAGACTATCAAGTCTCTAAGTTTTATCCAGGGGCTAGCAAAGTCTATATCTTTCAACTCAAGCTTTCAAAGCAATCAGCAGTTTATTGTGTTGAGGCAGATTTTTCCTCTTCTGAGAGCAGAAACTGTTTTTTAATTGTAACGGTGATTACATTAACAATTTGAAGTTGTAATACGGAGAAATGCAGAGCTCTCGGCACAGTGTAAACTTTTGTAATTAAGTCAATGAGCTCCCCCATTGAGAAGTGAATGACCAAAGGCTATATAGCTCTGTCCCCTTTACGTAATCCCAGTGGTGTAGAAAGTGCAGTCTCTTTCCAGAAATTAGCCAACACTTCACAACAATAAAGGCACAATGCAGTGCAACAAACACGCTGAATAAACAGTCATGGAGGAAGTTCAAGTTTATATAATTTGATGGGGGAGGAGGTGAGTCAGGAACCAACGCACTCTTGAAAAACCAGTGGGTGCGAAGGGGATTTCTGCGCCTTCCTCTCCGCTGCAGGAGTGAGTTGATGGCTAAGAGCAGGCGTTGCCCTGCAGCGGGTATTGTGTGTATGTAGGAAACCTGCCTGGCTTCTTGTGGGACTTGACCTTCAGGGAGTGTTGGGTCTCTTCTGTCTATGAAATGCAGCAAGGCCCTGAAGTCACAGCTGATACGACATCCCAGCTCTGAGCAATGAGGTAACCCACACCTGTGGTAGAGAGCAGCAGGGAATGAATTTGGTTTGAGGGTGGCCCAAGGATGGTTTAGGTAGCCTCTTACTGACATTGTGGCATCACTTTGGGGAGGGATGTTAGGTTTGTTTGCATTTGCACTCTTTAGGTATGGATTTCTTCCTACTCTAGGTCTTCATGTGTTGGACTGTCTTGTTAAGACTTGACTATGGCTTAACTGTGTGAGACTAATGAGGGGGAAGCTGTCCCCTGAGTGTGACACAGCAGGGCAGAAGTTGATCCTATGTCTTACCTCCTGTGTGGATTAAGCTCTTTCTCTAGTAAGACCTCACTAAATGAATTTGGCCAAAGCATAGATGCATGTGTAGAGGTGCTCCTGTGCTTGGGGTCTTTGCGTCCAGTCTGCTTCCAACCTTGGTACAGAAACGTATGAACACCTTGGCAGCTCAAGTACAACCTGTCTGTTTTGCCAGACCTCTCCTACTTGACTATTGCCTGTGTGTTCCTCCATGCACGTGCAAGATGCAGAGTAAATGACTAGTTGAATGGGAATGTCAGTAAATATTTTCTACATGCTTTTGACTGACCAACCTGAAATGTATTAGTAATGGAAACAAACTGGTATTTCAGTCAACCCAGTGCCTTTCACCAGTCCTGAACTCTGTTTAAAAACAACATTATTTTAACACGTTTTTAAAGCACCTTTTCCTAACATGATCCAGGAGGCTGTGCAAAAACAACTTGGAATAATCTTGAAACCCATGCAGGGCCAAGCCAGAGAGAAGGAGCCAACACCTTTGGGCAAAGAAAACCAGAAAATCTAAGGAGAACAGCCAGGAAGAAAGGAGGGAAGAGATGTTGATGGAAAAATCTACCTCTAAAGCAATATGCTGTCCAGAAATTGCTCTTTTTTTTCTTGAGAAATCTCCATGTAAAATCAATGCAATGCTTTATATATTTATTCAGTTTTCTTATTGAAAGAATGCTCCGGCTGCTGAGATAACACCTAGTGCCAACAAGCTATTGTCTCTGGAGCTCCCTCAAATAATAAGCTTGGTTATTCTATTAATGGAATGTGAGATTAGGGTATTTGGATTAAATACAGCATAGAGCAACAGCAATGTTCAGCCCAGATCCCAGACTTGGTTTTGTGTGATCGGTTAATCCATGAATCAAGGAGACCAGGTGTTTAAATTCCACATTCTTGATAAGGAAACAAGTATCCACTTGTTATCTGAACAATGGTGTCACTTATGGAGTGGGAAACCTCCCCACATAGGCTGCTAAAGCGATCCATACCCAAAGCAGTCTCTTTGCTACAACATTGCTGCTTGAAACTATCTGAAAATGCAGTAAGTAGTGGGTAGGACTGTCTTTTCCAAGGTAAATATTTTAATTGTGAAAGAAAATGAACCTGAAGGTTCCAGCATACAGAGGATGACCTTCCTTGCTAGGTCTGTTGTACTGTGGAACAGTAAGCATTTGGAAATACGCTCCGATGGACGGGATGGGCAGGGGAGACTGTATTTCTTTTTATTCCTTTCTAGCTTGGTGCCAATACACACAAGAAGGGATGGTCTGGATTTTCCTGTCATTCCCTCTGTCACTCCAAACTGAATGTTGTTGTTGAGGTTCAGCTGAAAGGTTTTGGACCCTGAACGAATCTCTAGGTGAATTTTTATGGCCTTCATTTTCACTCAAAGTAAGACCTGAGGATTACAGAAATTATTTCATTTGAGATTTTTCTTGCTACTTCAGGTCTACATCTTCTCTTGGGTGTCCATCACATGCACCAGGCACCAGTGACCGATCCAGTGGCAAGAGTTGGCATCAGGCCAGCAGGTTCATTTTTGGATATCTTCAGAATTCTGCATGAAAATCAGATTAAAATATTCTCAGAAAGTAGAGTGGCCAAAAGTAGACCTGAATGTCTGAACCTGGCTCTCTTATTCCTCCAGCAGTGTCTCCAGTCTATGGGGAAACACGATCATTTGAGGCCACCTCTGAAGGCAAAAGTCAAGCCCAGCTGAAGAAATTATCTTTTAAGAAAACAGTAACTCTGAAGTTTGTGGCAATCCTATTCTGAGCAAACTGATGTCTAAAAGACTGACAGTGGTGAAGATAAATACAGTAGTAGCACAGCAGGGGAGCTGAGATGAATAGAGGCATATTCCACTGAGAGACCCTGTGACATCCCGAACCACATCTGTGGAGAAGTCCCAAGATCTGCCCTGTTGGGTTCAAAGACACTGACGGAGCCTGAGGCGAGTTCCACGGCACAGCCTTCTCCTTCCTTGAAGTCTGTTCCCACTGGGCTCGAGTCCTCCCTGAATATTTTCAGATCTGGTAACACAGGATCAGAAACTCATTATGAAGTTGGTCTGTTCTTCTTTTTGTACTTCCACACTGTTTATATTTGTTGATGCTCATCAGGACTTAGCTTCTGTTTGAAAGTGGGAATATTGAACTCTGTTCTACTTTTGCTTCTTCAGTAAGATCTGGAGCAGCCCATACTTGTAAAATAGATGGAAAAGAATGAATAGTCCTTAGGTCAGCCAAGACTTAGAAGGGGAAGAGCTTAATTCATTACAATGATAGCATTTTCTTGTGCTTTTAAATTTAAGATGTATCCTTAATGGTCCACCAGTAGTAGGTAGAATCCCCTGCAAGGGTAAGAATGTAGTTTCCTGCCTTCTACTGGCTTACCTCTGTGTAGTGAGTTTAGCCTGTCATTTTTGGATGATGGGAATGATCAGCTAGCTTCAGGCAAAGCTCTTTTTTGTACATCTAGTAGAGGCTTCTATTCTGTTGAGTCCTATTGATGCCCGTTCTACTTTTCTAGGTAAGGATATGTAACTGTGATATGAATGATTACTGAAGCTTTAGGAGGGAAGGAATATCAGCCAACTTCAGAAACTTTTATTTCTTTTTGCTTTTATCTGCTTATTTAATAATAAACCTAAGATTGTTACAAAGAGAGATTGTATCTGGTCCCCTCCCCTGTTTGCATTCTCTGTGCATCTGGACGCACTAAGGCAAACCACATATTTGAGAACAAAACTTCTCTCTCAGAGAAATTTTATGATGCACCTTTGTATGATATTATACCAAAGCACAGAAAATATTTATGGGAGAGTTAACCAAGCAATGTGTGTATATGTGTGCACAGCCATGCATGCATGTGGACTCTCTCTGCAGGATAAAAACCTTGCGTGATGGTTTAAGAAAATGTTGAGCTACCAAGGGGACTGGATAGCAGCAGTTTTCTGAATAGCTGTGCTTTTCCCAGACAGCATTCAGAAATAACCTTTAACTGCTGAGGCAAGAAATAAATAAAAAAGCAGCAAAATTTCTCTGATGGGGATTGTTTGGCTTCTGCATGAGTCTGGGCGATGTGACTGGGCTGGGTTGCTTTAGGAACTTCACATTAAGAAAGTGTCTCAAGAGCAATGTACTGCAAATCTTTTTTAGAGTGCTGGATTCAGAGACTGCTAGGTACTGCAATTAGATAATGCTTGTAGAATAGAGGGAATAGAAAAAATAGTCACGTTACAGCTGCCCTGTGTCTCAAAGCTTGTTTGGAAACACTTTTAATTGGTCTATCTATCATGCCATTCATTTGGATTAAGAATGGCTAGTACTCTGTGTTGCCCAGAAGCAATAATCTCAGCAAGACCATGTTCTCTTCGCAGCTTCATTAACCTCTACAATAAACAGTCAAGGCTTTATGGTATAATTGTTCGTGGAGTAAATGTTCTGCAGCTCTTCGGCTGGGCTATCTGTCTTTTGACGTAGCCGTGGATGAACACTAGATCGTTATTTCCTAAAGAGATCAGTACAAAAATCAATTTTTCAGGGGCCTGCAGGTATTGCAAGTTGACCTCAGCTCTTCTGTACACCCATTCCCAGAACCTACTTGTGGGGCTCCTTCAACAGAGCTCAGTGTAACTGAAAAGACCCTCAAAATCGTGAGAGTGGACTTGGGATGTCTGCACCCTTTAGGGTGGAAATGAAAAGACAGGTTGCAGTTATTTCCCTAGAAAATAAACAGTGCTTTTTGACATGCTGCATCTTGCTGAATTTGGCACCTGACTGTAGTATGCCCTAGCTGGAGGAAAGAGCTGGGTGGAGAGACCTCATGGAAAGATCTCCTGGATAAGCTTATCTTCTCATCTGAGGAGTGCTTTGAGAGAGGAGCAGAAAAGGGGAGAATAACCCAACCATGCAGGGACTTGGGCTTCTTATAGCCAAGACTTGGCTGAGAGACCCACAAATAGGGAGTTGGCTTTGGGAACTGCATGCTCAGATGCTCCTCTCGGGCAGTAACTAAGCTAAAAGCTGGCTCTTAAGGCAGCAAGTTCCAGATAGAAGGAAAAAAAACAACCAACCAAAACAAAAAAATCCCCAACACCACCNCTGAAATGGTGCAGAGTGACGTGGGGAGAGAGTGTGTGGCGGCAGGCTCTGTGGTGATATGGGCTTGACAAGCACAGGAGTGAGAGCTGGTTTATGAGGTTAGCTTAAAAGTGGAGTTGAGTGAGGGAGTTCATGATGTCCCACACTGGGTTTTGGGTGTGAAGTAGTCCCTCAAGCTTTTAGAGTTATTGCTTTGAAAGTAATCCCATGATAGTCCTGTATGCCTGCCCTATCGCTAGCTCTGCTAAGGCTCTGCAGGAGAAGACTCCACGATGCTCTGATTTGGAAAATAAGCAATATCTGATTGGGCTGAGATTGATTCAGTCTGTAGTGAGGTGACGTACATGCTCACAGAGCCATATTAGGCTGTTGATATAGCAATGCTGATTCCGTCACAAATTGTTTTAGGTTCAGCTTGTGGCAAACAACAAAAAATGGGAGCAAAGTTTATTCACGCTTTGGGCTCACAATACAGATCTCACCATTGGCCTTTGAGTCATTTAATAATGATTGGAAACAACATTTTCAGGGAGAAATTGCAAGATAAATTCCAGTTTCTAACTGGGCAAAGCTCCTTTTTAAATCTAACTTCTCTGGCTCTTTTATTCATCCAGGTACTGACAGGAGTTTCCATCAGCCAACCTTAACTCAGCTGCCTCATAGGCCTGCAGACTACCAGAAAGGAATTGGCACCTAGCAAGTAAACTTTGGGATGGCATGGAGTTTTATTGGCATTGTGCGTGCTTTTTGAATTTCTTCTTCTTTCCTTTCCAGAAATGCTTTAGGGTTCGATCTGAGTCTTGAGAAGAACTAGTCCATGGAATAGCAACGAGTTGTTTTATATACAAGCTACTGGAAAAAAGACAGGACCTCTTCATTTAGCTGATGAAAGCAGAAATGGCATCTTCTAAATTCTCTGGGCCTCTAGCCAAATTCATGCCAAAGATGATGGGTACCACAGGTAATTTAACGAACAAAGAGCCTCTCCCCACAGCTATGTGCAACTGCTGATGGTTTCCTAATCCTGCAGCTGCACACAATTGCTGATGGTTTCATGATCCTATCTCCAGCTGTCTCACACAGTCCACTTGCCTCTTTTACACTGCAAAATATGTTGCTTGCTGTGTATTATAGAGTATGTTGTGGCTGGACGCTGTCTTACAGGCCATTTATCTCTCTTTGCTCTAGATCTAATTGAATTTCTCTTTATTTGATTCCCCTCTGGTTACACATTTTTCTAGCGTACTGAGGAAATGCTCTTGAGCAAACAAGGGTAGTTGGTGAGTTAGGTGAGTCTTATTAGTATTTCTGAGCATCTTCATGAGACAATCTGCAGTCATCCTTCCTCACTGTTCTTTCTCCCTCTCGCTATTGCAATATACCTTTATAGCCAGTGAGATCATGCATTCCAAGATGTTGTCTTGATGTAAACTTGTATCTATTAATATGTCTCTGTGAACTATTTCACATCAGTTTTTGGCAGCAAACTATGGTGTTCCCATTCCTTTACGTGTGCTGGATTTCTTTCCTTGTGGAATTTTCTGATGATGAAACAAAATATATATCTCGGGCAGGAATTATATCTAGATATCTGTATTTTTTTAATCATCTCAAACTTTTCCCAGATATTTCATGGTCTCAAACCATTTAGTTCTCCTTATATCTTGTCTACTTTAAGGAAGGCTTTACTGATCTGTTTGTTAGATACTGGTTCCCCTTTGTACCTCTCTCTTTAAACTCTGGATCACATTAAGTGGATCTGTGGAAGCCAAGAAAGACTAGTGGTTTGCCCAAGGTCATCAGCATCTGTGTTTAGATCCTAGGAACTCTTACTCGGAGTCTTTTGCTCTAGTTATGAGAAATAACAACATGGCACCTGCATTGTAATTTTCATCTGCAGATTTTGAAATTCTTCATAAATGTCTGTCAAATATTCCCAACTTCTATATGGGAAGGTAAAAGTCCAGGTAAGTGGAAGGTCCAAGTCCCCAAAGAGACTAAGTAATGGGCTGACCCTTTCCTCCATCCCAAAATGCTCTGGATCCACAGCTCTGAAAGAGATGCCCAGACTTCCAGTACAACGTGCTGGGAGAGCTTGGGATGTCAGCGTAGTACACAAAAGCTAGAATATTGGAGTAGAAAGCAATGTAGTTTAACAAAGGGTTAAGGGCCTACACAGATGCCTCTCTGGGTGTGGGTGCTTTTAGGTATCTTATTTGCTGCTCCTGGAAAGGATTTTTTGTTGTGCTTTTCAGATGTTTAAGCTGCTTTTTGCATCATCAGAACCAGGTGGCGAGAGAGCCACTTACATTTTTGACTTGGTAATGCCTTCAGTAACTAACCCCACGTTCTTGATTCCCTGGGCTTTTGCTCAAACCTCTGGAACATAGATCCTTTCTCATTTTGTTTTCCAATTCATATCTCAACAGTAGGAAGGAAACATGCACAGCAACAAACAGGTCCTATGAATGCCTAATGATTTAGAGATCAAAAAAGCTTGTGAAAATCCCATTGAAAGCAGTAGAAATTTGAAGACCTGAGCCATATGGAAGGTAAGGCTGGGCATTCCAACTGGTTCTGGAAAATGCTCATTAGCAATGCTGTTTTATAGTGTAAATGGATGCAGAGGGCCTGTTCGAGAACATCCTTAAAGCAAAACGTTGTGTTTACTCTTGTGTGTCAAGGCAACGTGAGCACGTGCTTCAGTTGTTTTAATTTCCTTGTAACTAACAGCTGAGTACTTCCTATAAAGCTGAGCAGCACCTAACAGGTGTACCTGGTATTCCGTAAGCCAAACTTGGTGAATCTTTTTGGAGGATGTTACTTCAGTGTGTGATAATGTGGATCTGAACTAAAGCTCTGAGAGTCTCTGACTTGTCCGTGTGGATATAGATGTAAACCCTCAAAATAAAGATGAGTTCAGACCCAACGGTAGAGTTACTGCACACGCGATTAGTGTGAGTATACCATGCCACCGTTGACATGAGCACAACTCTCCATGTTGAAATGGAGTGGAAATATGCTAGCTTGGAAGAGCCTGATTCATACATGACTTCATGTCAGAAACAATTTTATATTGAGAAGAGACTATTTGCATTTGATTACTAAGAGCTGTTGTGTTTAGTCAACAATTATTTATATTTCTGTATGAGGGAGATAAGTAATTTGACTTATTAGTAGGCAGATATATACAGATCTTAATCACAAAGCTTCAAGGATTTATATTATGAATTTTACATGAAAGCACAGTTCTAGCTGTATCTGACACCCATTAGCCAAACTGGAAATGAATATTTCTGGTTTTGATGATATTTACGAAGAAGGAAATCAAGCTTGTCAGTGCCCGTCATGCAATGAAACTGGCTTTTATTTTTCAGCGAAAATCTGGAAGGTTTTTGCAAATCTTGAGGGCTGAGGATTTTGGGTTTTTTCATCAGTTTATCCAAGATACTCTTTTTCTGTGAAAAAACCGTTATCTTCTTTTTATGGACCTTTTCTGTGGGGTGTGTGTTGGGGGTAGGGAACCATGCTTACTATGAGATCTCACTTTTCTCCATAATCTTTTTTGATATATGCTTATATGTTTCTGGCTACATAGAAGTCCATTAGCTTACGCTTAAACTCATGGAAACTTGTGGGTGAATTATTGGCTCAGAGTGCAATGCTGAAACACGTACATGGTTTAGTCGTTTGGCCCGTTACAGAACTTAAAATCTGACTGAACACTGGAGGTATAGCTCTTAGGGGGACTTTCTCATCTACAGGCTGATTTGTTTTAATAAGAAAAAAAAATTTAAAAAAGGTTTGAAACTAAAAGACTTTGGAATGTTAAATAGTAATCTTTCAGAAATACCAAAGAGGAAGAGAAGAGATTTATAGTAATTCAGCAGTGTCTTCACCCATGCAAGACAAACTGGTACCTCTCTACAGATCTTATTCTGCAAATTTTTCTGCTTCTTTCTTTTAGTCCCTCTTTTTATAATCCTTTATGGCTTTTTGAATTGGAAGGATGAACTGCATATGTCAGGCATGAAACAAAATACAGGGAAATGCAGTTTTTATACTTAACAACACTTATGTTTTGGGCCTCTAAAAGGAATATTTTTGAGCTGTTGCTTGGCCAGGTTAAATGCTGAATTACAGACTTAGATTTGTAGGTATACCCTGACCAAATTGCTGTTGTCCTCTGTTGGTCTTGTTCCCTACCTTTTACAACATCTGCTATAATAAATCTGACAGCTTTGGGTTGTTGCCTACCTGGGCTAGATTTCTGATAGCTAAACGTCAGGTCTTCTCTCAACTGGGTAGCTTGAGGAACTGCTGGCTCCAACTTCTTTCCTATCTTTCATCGTATTCTTCTGGAGACAAGATAGATAATAAACGTTTCATATGGCCCTGTTTTGGCAGCCCCTGTGCAAAAGGAAGAATGGTTGAGACAAAACCAAGAGAATAGTGGAAACATCCTTTTATAGGATTAAGAACTCAAGCCATTCAAAGGAACTGGTATAGCTAGAGCTGGCTGGTGATGCTGGCTTTGTGTTTAGCATGACTGACAAACACAGAGAAATCTTCTCTTGCTTGGCAAGTCCCTGTAGAGATTTGTTGCAAGTCAATGCCATAGTTCACTCCAGGTTTCTTCAGTCACGAAAGTAAGTGATGGCTCAGCACAAGACTCCTATGACCCCTTTGCAAAGGAGGGTGAAGGTGGGGAAGAAGCACTGCTCTCTCTGCCAACATCATCTGCCTACTGGTGACAAATTAAATGCTCCAGCTCTGCGATGCCGAGCATCCATCCTGTTTGAGGGAGACTGCGGTTTGCTACTCAGGAACCAGTTCAGCTATCTATATCTATTAGCCATGCTGTAGGGCAGAATGAATGGAGTAAATGGTGTTCGGGCTTTTCAAAGAATCAGTAGTGAAATTTTAATTTATCTAGAAAACGCAATGTAATGTTTCCATTTCTTCTTGTCTTCCTTAACTAGCATTCAATATGGGCCTGTCTCACTGTGTTAGTGCCAGGAAAAGGTGTGAGTGTGCTACTGCTGCGCTGAAGGTTAATGCTATGAGAGGGGTGAGTGAGCAAGGACAGCCACCCTATAATCCAATATAACAAAACAGTGTCCTTGCTGGATAATATGACAGTGTCTTGAATTTTTTTTTAAGTCAATCCTTTGCTGGTTGAGTAGCTGAGGCAGATATCTGAAGACCTCTATCTGCCCTCAGTGTAGATATAAGCTGATGAACTGTGGGCTTCTGGGTTTTTTCACTGTGTCTGCTAATGAACATTCACTGTGTGTTTGAAGAATCCTTTATAGTGGTGAGAGGAGCAGCCGATGTGTCTGAGCAGTCTGGTTTATGATGCTGTCCACAGTGTGTTTTCTTTTTTTTTCCCCTCCTTTTTTTTTTTGTTTTTTGTTAAATTTGGCTTACTTAAAATGGGAATGCTCTGACATTACTTCCTCAAAAGTCCTTCAATTACTTTTGCAGGAATAAGTAACAGGTTTGCACTACGGAAAATGAGGATGCCAAGGGGAATGTCAAGTTGCGGAAGCTCTTCCCTCCTGACAGACCAATTTGACCATGAACTCAACTGTTTTCACCTTTTTTTATTTCTCAGGGGAGTAGGTCCATATTACAGGGCCCTGGCCCCTGCAGGCAGGACATCTCCAATCGCATCATTGTTGGAAGCAGCTGGGAAACTGGTGAAAGCTATTGCACTAAAACATACTTAAAGTTGCAAACAGGGGGAACATCATTAAGTTAAGGATTAAGTTCTTCCTGAGCTGGATCTAACAACCATCAGCTGAAAAAAGCATTGAGAGAAGCAGCTGGGCGTGGATTTCTGAGGTGGCAGAAGTAAATGATAACGTGAGTACAAAGTAATGGACAGAGGGTCGTGATAGTCCTGCCAAATAGTGGTACAAATTTTAGGGTCTTGTTATCTGTCTTCACAAGACCTTTCTTTCTGAAACAGTCTGAGCCTGCACACTTGAATTTCAGTGATATCCGGGAATGTAAATACCTAATTGTGCTTGCAAATCAGGTACTTCCAAATCCTTGTCATCTTAGTGTCTTTGTTGTCCAGATTATATGAATTCTAAGGGTAAGAAAAGGACATTTCAGTCTGTGAAGCTGTCATCCTGACACATTTCATACAGGACTGTGGCATTTTGTAAATGCCACATTAACAATCAGGGATGAGGTATCACCCAGAAGTATTCTTAGTAAATGAATAGAGGTCCTCTCCTCTTAGAGGCAAAAATGGAGAATGTCACAGTAGATGTCCCCGGGGCAACCTGTTTTCTATGTTGGACACTGTCACCCATTGGATCAATGACAGAACACAAATAATTTCTCTCCTCTGCTTCCCATTAATCAGAAGCTGCTGGGGCAGGTTAGTGAGATGAGAAGTCCTCACTTAAGCAGATGGCTTCTGTGGAAACTGTGGTAGGCTGCTACCTGCTCTGGCGGATAACAAATGTCAACTCTGACGTTTTGCTTCCAACTTCAGAAAACACCATAAGGACCAAGTAATTATTTCAGTGTGTTTTAAAGTACATCTACCCTTAGGTAACAGTAGTTTAGAGAAATGAATCACTGACAGAGTTAACTGGGATTTGGACCTTCAGCTTCTTATTTATAACGTAATGTTAATGGGAGGGAGGAATGAATGGGAAATTTTGTGATAAATGAAGACTTGCATATGGTAAGAAACTGTGGCTTCTTTCTCAGAATGGCAGCCTCATTTATTCACTTATTAAAATAGTATGAATTTATTAAACTTCAGGAAAAAATAAGGTTTTATTATCCAGTGTAGTACTCCCCCTTTAATGAGATGTAATTAATACTCTTACCTGAGTAGATGTCCTCTCCAGAAAGAGGCTAAATAGTATCGTAAAGCCTTGTACTTTGTCTTTAAGGCACTTCATAGACTATTGCAGGTGCTCTTACTGTGAGGCATGGTGATGCTATTCCCACTGGACTATATGTCAAAGTGAAGCCCTGACATCTTAGAAACGTGATGGAGAGAAGAGCATCTCTGGTGGTTGCTGTCTGGGCATGGCCAGTCCTGTGGCAGTAAAACGCAATCATGTAAGTGAAAATATGGACAGAAGGATGCCATCGTCTTTGTGTGACAGCTCATTCAACTATCTTCTGCAGACCTCCTTCCTGCCAAATTAAAATATGGGCCTCTAACAGCTCCTTGTGAATGTCTAGACATCAGATCAAGATTGTTGTTGAAATTTTCTTAACTTATGGTCCCAAATGCCTTTACTGTTGAAACATCATCATCATGTTTTTGCTTATCACAGATGTCTCTCATCCAGGCAATGTTTAGACTCTGGTAGCTCTGCATATTTTGTCTAGGTCTTGTATAATATTTGAGGCAGTGGCCTTTTCTATCTACTGGTTTAAATAAAACTCATAACCAGGTGTTAGCTTTTATTTCATTGCAGCAACATAATTTTTCCTCTGACTTTGACAGATGCCATGTAGCTCAGTTATAGGAACTGAATATATCACTGTGACTGTACTGCCCATGTACTTTGCATCCTTCCCTCTCTGCTCCACCAAATCACTTTTCTTCACCTTCCAGAGCTTTCACAGGCTCTTCCACACTTATCTCCCAGTCTTTATCAAATGAGATCGAAGTTCTTGCCTCCAATCAGCCCACAATGCTGGCCTTCATCACCTGCTCGTTACATTTTCAACACACATTTCTGCTCCTTTCTCCCAGGAAATCCCTCACTCCTGGAGGAAACCCACCATCAGCCCACACACACCTATGCCATTATCATCCTTGAAGTCCACGCTTTTTGCCCTGTTGCCTAATGATAATGATTAGGTATACAGAGGCTGTGTCTCATGGGTGATCTTCTTGATCTCAGTTTCCCAGTAATATTTCCTCTTTCTGCACATTCCTGTTATCTCTTGCTTTTGGATGGTGTCCTCTTTGGGGCCAGGGTGGTCTCTGTACATTGTGTAATGGTGATGCAAAATTAGCAACAATAATATCTGAAGAACTTGGAAGGATGAAGAATATTCATATTCATCGTCTTAACTCAGCATAAATCTAGTCCCAGTGAGACTTCATGAATTAGGTACTTTATTTAGCAGCTTTTCACTGTCCTGTGGGATAATGAGTTAGTTATTTATGACTTATTTAATTTTTTAGTAGCTATGGGAGTACATTCAGTCACAAGAAGTACTCCACAGTTACCTACTTTCTCACTATCGGTGCAGATTTAAAGGTGTGATGATGTCTCTGCAAAAGGACACAGAGAAAATTGTATGAATTAATTAAACCTCTGAATTAGTGGATTATTCAAACGTTCTGGGTAGAAACTTTCATGCAGAGTTAAAGCTGCCTTAATTCACTTTGGAATAAATATTTAATTTCAAAATATTCACACAGCTTTTGGGGACTTTGCTATCTCCCCTTATTAATTTTCTCTGGCTTCCTGGACTGCCTGGGTAGGAAACAATACTAGGCTGGGGACCGAATTCTCTCACTGACCTCTTTTCAGTTCATCCTCGGGATGTGCTGGAGATATTTGCTTGACTTCATGCCCAGATGCATCTCTGGGATTGTTGTGCTCACTCAGCCATGCTTGGAGTAATCTCCTGGGGGGCTCGGTGGGTGCAGCTGGACGTGCATGCTTCTGGGGTGTGCCTGAGAGTGGCAGGAGGTTGCTCAGATGGTTTTCAATATGCTGTACCGCTGCTGCAGGGAGACTTGGGGCTGGCACTAGCCCCATTTTAAAAATGGGCTGGAGGAAAGGGATTGCAGCTTGCACAGCTCATTGTCTGAATCTAGCGCTGTGATTCTTTGTCCCTCTAAAGGAAGACAGGTGACTACATGTAGCAAGAGAGCTGGTAAACTAAGTCATTCCTTTGACCATCTTTTATGACCATCAGAACTGTCCTCCAGGAAAAAACACAATTACAATCATTTAAGGACATCAGACTGTGGCACACTTCTAACAGCATTTCTCCTGCTGGAATATGTTTCTGCTATGTGCTATGAATATTTCAAGCGAAAGCCTCCTCCCCCCCACAACATTAATTTTATAGATGGCTAATTAATTATCCTCCCTATGGCAACTGGCAGTGGTTTTTATTAACTTGCAAATCAAAAGAAGAGTCTGAAAAATGACAAGCTAATTTTTTTAATAAGGTATGTCTTCCGTGTTTATTCGTATTTTATTACCCAGCAGTCTGTAAAGTTATCTATTTAATTTGGGAAAACACATTATTGCGGTTTGAGTAATCTCCCATGGAAAAAAAATAAAGATTATTTTGCAACCACAGTGATGAAATACATCGTACTGCAGTCACGAATACGCTAAACAGCTACATATCTTTGCTTAATTTAAGTAAATCAAAATCTCACTCTCCCATTATAATGATCGTGACAGTAGTGTTAATGTTAATATAATCCTTGCATCAGTTTTCTCCCGACACGGGACATTCCCAGATGCTAGATTTCTGCCCTGGGGTTTCCAGCCATCATTTTTATTTTTTTGCTTTTGAGATAAATCTCGGGCCTATTTCGGCAACAAGTGTTTTGCAATTGGTTTTGATGGAGCCAAGATTTCACTGGTTCTCTCTAGTCCACAAAACCCAGGATTGTTCCACCAATGTGAAATGAAGTTTGTACAAGCAGCTCTTCCACATGAAGAGAATGAAAAAGTACAGAGGAGCTCCTGCCAATACTTGCTTCATATTGAAACTATTCTGAGAAAGATTCTCAGAAATGAGGGTGAAAACTCTGGGAGGAAAAAAATGACTGCTGCAAGATTTTTGTAGCTGTTTGTACCTTTTCCACAAAGAGTAATACTTACCACTTGAGGTCCTGCTGTTTCTGTGGCTTATCTTGGGAAGTAACAAGCTCTGCAATCCTGGCCGAGTTTAGCAAAGTCACTAATTGCGAATTGCTTTGATTTCACTTTGCAGCTTGTTGTCCCATCAAGTGTGGTCTCCTGTCTGGGACGGTGCCCGAAGGTGGTGACCAGTTCCTGCTGGCTGGGGTCTGGTGTGTGTCCTTCCCCTTTGGAGACAGTCAGCTCTGCTAAATATTGCTATTTATCCTGCACTTCTACCCATATTACCGGACGGAACTATGTCTCTAGTCATGGGGATCCATCTGCTGTTCCGTCCCGCTTTGACCATGGGAAGTACCAGATGCGTTCATGGAAGATGTTGGGCACCCGTAAAGGGAAGAGGGGATTTCTCACTCGCCTCAAGGCCAGCTTTTTGAGATGAGCTCAAGTCCTCTTTGAAGCTCTGAAACAAATTGCTCCATTTGTTGCCCTGTTGAAAACTTGGCTGGAAGTCACTGGCTTTCCTTCTGAAGCACAATGGTTTATAATCTTCATATTTCTTTTGTTCTGTTGGCATAATTTAGAGATTTCTTTATTATTCATAGTTACATGTCAGTTCTTGGAGGAGTGTGGGGAAGACAAGATAGAGAAATTGTACTGAAAGAAAGAGCTGTCAAGCTTAATATGGTGCGTTTTTCATTTTCTGAAACTGTGGAAAGAAATATTTGCAAGGCAGTTGTTTGGACAGTCTCTGTTCCAGCTTTAGAAACCTTGGCATATTTATAATGTTTGACTATATAAAAGGTATGAGTGGATGCGACTACTATAAATCCAGATAAGTACAGCACTGGGCAATGCTACTCCACCCGTGGTCTGCAAGGTGTCAGCAGGTAGCCAGTGGCAGCAACTGTGAATACCTACAGTATCTGTCGGGTAAGGGGGGCTCCAGCCCCAGGTGCCTGCAATAGGCAGGAGCTAGCTCCTAGCAGCAGTTGGGAGCAGACAAAGTCACATTATTATTGATTATCATCATATTTACAGGTTTAATATAGCTGGTTAGTGTCTACAATGAGAAAAACACAATTTTGGATAGCAATAGCATTTTGTTTGCCTGGGTGATTAGTGTTTCATTTAGTATTCTGTTAATCGCTTGCCAGACCCATAAGGGAAGTAAGCTGGTGTGTAACATTGTTCTCCAAGACTGTTAGGACATTCCTTATTTAATCGGGGGTTGAGGGAAACTTTGTGCAAAGTAACTCAATGACCAGTGTGATCATATTGAGTAAGCAAGAACCATGCCTTGGTGTGTGTGTGTGTAGGTGAGTTTTTTCGTTTTAGTTTACATCATGGGGCTTCAATGGAGAATATGAGTTTATTGGACTTTTACATTGGCTTCTAATTGCAGTGGATACTGATGAACTAGAGAAGTCACAACGTTGACATGGAGTGGAGCAGACTCATTCAAGTATTAGCTGACTTGTTTGAATTGAGGTTGATGTATTGGCACGGTGCTCTGCGCTGACCCAGTGAAGAGGACTCTGTTGAGTGTAGGACTGCATCCAACAGCAGTGGACTTGAGCAGCGGGGACTGCTGATACCCCAGTGCATCCCATGGGATGTGCACTCTCCTTCACTGCTGCTCACACCCAGAAATAAGATTCCACACACTGCTGCAAAGTTCTTCTCAATTCTGTTCTCTTAGTGTCTGGCATTGATAATGAATTTTGAATTCCCTGGGATAATTAGGCATAGTCTGAGAATGCCAAAAAGGATTTTGCCTTTATTTAGAATTTCTATTTCACAGCAGTAATGAATCTTGCTGGGATTTTAGGATTGTCCACACACTTCTTTTTCTTCTTAATCACTCAAGCTTTGGTTTCCCTTCTTGGAGTGCCGCTGATAAATGTCTTGCCTTTTCACATCGTACTGTTTAACTAACCTTTTTTTCACATGCTATCCAAAATCTAGATCCCTACCATCAGTAAGTGATATGAAAAACACTTGATTTCTTTCCAAGCTCAGGAAAATGGAGACATCCCCACCCTACCAACTTCCCTAGAAGAATGTAGCAATCACTTTTTTTGTCGTGTCGTGTCCCCCCCCCCCCAATTTTGCTCATAACCTTGCTGTATTGCAAATTAAAGAAACTATTCTTTTCAGTCCTGGCACCAAAGTAATTTAATTTCCATATTTTCATTATCTTCCTATTAACCACTAGTTCTCTGCAACAAAGAAGCTATTTGAAATATATAATGCTACAGCCATTCCATGCTGCAAACTCTCAGGGGCACTTCAATAAATTACATCCTCATAATGAAGAAGTAGGGGGAAAGAGTGGCAACAATAGATTCCCGCCCCCCCGCAATGGAATGAAATTGGGATTTGATCTGATGCAACATGACTTGCTCACAGCACAGATAGAATATCAAATTATCCCTGCGAAATTTAAACCTTGCTATAATCCCCCCGTTGTATTCATTGTTCTGCTGAAACCTTGAAGACTACATATAATAGTTTGCAAATGGGGATTTAGTTGATATAGTTTATTTTTTTCAACTTGCTCAATTTAATTATCCTCAGCCTACAGTCTAATTTATGTGTGTTTGGTGTCACTATTCATTAGCAGTACAGATACAGCCTGGAAAATGACTGTAAAAAAAAAAAAAATGCAGCTAGGTTCCCTTCTTAGACACACTGCGCTGGTTATATACTGGAGTTGTGTTACTGAATGGGTTTGGAACAACACTGTCAGAAAAATTACTACCTAGAGAAGCATAAGAATGTGAGTTTGTATAAGAAATGTCTGTAAAAGTTGTAGTATCAAAAGGACATAGTTCTAATTCTATGCCAGGACACATATCTGATTCATTTGCTGTCACTTAGAGGAGAGACAGACCGACTGACCCTAAACTAGAGTTATGATTTTCAAGGTCACTGGCCAAATTGAAAAACTGGCAATACATTTAATTGTGGGTTACTGTGAAATGGATTTGTTTGGGTTTTTTTCCCTCCCTTAAATGAAAATTCCTCACAATGTTTTTAAACAAATGTAAGGTTTTGTAAATCCAAAATGAAATATTTGGGTTCTTTCTTTTTTTAAGCACAAACTATGAAATGAAGGTCACTTCCATCTGAGAAAACATTTAAAAAATATATTTGGTTTTCACTTGTGTGGGGTTTTTTTTCAAAGAATACAAATATTTCCACAATCAAAACAACTTACTGACATTGACAGAAACTTGCAGATTAGTTTTATTAACCAAAATACACATTTATAAGAAAGTTATAGACATGGCTTTGGCCAACTCTTCTTCTAAGTACCCTGCCTGGCTCTAGTGAAACAACACTTCCAACCTGGGTCCCGGCTTGGAAGTCCCTGAGTTTGTCAGAGGCCAAATCAAGGTGCTAATTCTGCTGGTCCCTCCACCTCTGCAAACGCAGGTGAGGTTCTCCTGTTTGGGCCCATCCTGCTGGCAGGGAGACACCTGCTTGGGAAAATCTTTTCAACACAGCTTCCTCCCTCCATCCTTCTTCTCCCTGGGTAGGTGGGATTAGTAAACCCCTGGAAATAGGAACGCCGAACCCATCGCTGTGACGCACCCTAGGGATGGGTGCTGCTGAGTTATAGGGTAAACCAAGTGGGCAAGCTCTGCTCTGGGAGGTCTAGTTACCTCTGCAAGCGCAATCTTTGCTTTAGACTGTGTGTCTTTGCCTTGTGTATGTATTGCTGAATGATATAACGGTCACTGGGAAAGTAATAAATAACTCATTAAACCCAAAAAAATCCTACCCCTCTCCCCACCGACACCAAATTCCCTGCTGGAGTAGAGCAAATGGCGCTATGCCCGCTCATGGGAGGTCTCGCTTGGTCTCAAAATCCTTCCTTGGGTTTAGCTGAAATCTCAGGTTTCGGGAGCATGGCCTGTTGCCCTTGTTTCCCCAGCCTTGGGGCTGAGGAGGAATTTCTCAGTGCCTGACGCTTGCCAGCTGGCCGGAGCTGTTGCTGATTTTGGGGGGATCCCATGAGCTGGCAAACAGGTGCCAGCGGCTGCGAGAGATGTGCTTGGTCCCAGCGCTGCACCAACCGCCTGAGCGATAGGTATTGTTTGCATTAGGGGTGGTTGGGATCTGGAGCTTGTGAACTATTGCATGTCAACGTAGCAATTGCTCCTAGTTATCTGAATTAAAATCCACCTATTCTTACTATGAAAAAAATACAGCCTACGTAGCTATTTTAAAACAATAGAGTGAATCGTTGTATGTATCAATTAAATCAACCCTTCCAGTGACAAGCGAATATTTGATTTTCTACCCCCAAAGGAGAGCACATACCATATTACACTACAGCATTATTTTCTAATAAATTATCTAGCTGACATCTTGCCTCCAAGGGGGAGAGGGAGACTGTTAACAAAGAAGACAAAACCAGCTCTTTCCTATTTATGCCTCGTCTCCATTATGCATAAGCACACCGTTCTCACTGCTTTGTGCCTCGTAAATGATGATAACTAGGAGAGGAAGAGTTCATTTGCTGCTTGCAAACATATATATATAGTTTTGAAATGGGTACAAAGCAGTCATAGAGTCAATCCCGGTTTTGCCCTTCCCTCTTCCTTTCCCTGCCCAGAAGCAAGCGGTTATCTAAGCGATAGTAAGGGAAATATTAGGTCAGATCCTCCAGTGACTTTGCATCAGCATTACTTCATACAGAGCCTCGCATAGGGTGGGAAATCACACTGGTTGTGCAAGGAGACCACACAAAGTTTGCTGGCTTGGGATGGACGCTGGCTCTGTACAGGAGCTGGGATAAATGGAAGGGCTGGGTTTACTCTCTTTCAGTCTTGGGGATAGCCAGGAAAAGGATGATTTTTCCCTCAGCATCTCTTTCCTCGTTTGTGGGGATGGTGATCCCAAACATTTCTACTGGGGCTAAGATTTGGTGAAGAGCCAGAGGAAAGGCTGTGTGAGAAGTATTTGTTGGACCCAAGGGAACGCTCGTGAGGCTTCGGAGAGGGTTTCAGTAGTTTGCAACATTCAAGAGAATTATTGAGAATATTAAAGTGGAAATAATCAATTCTTAATTAATTCAACATTTTGACCAAGTAAGCTGGGGGAGAGGGAGATACGTGACAGCTGGTGGAACAAAATTTCACAAACTTCAATGAGTTTCACTGCCCAAAAATCCTTTATTGATTCTCTTGTTTTCACAATCATAATGGTATCCACTAAGGGACCAGGAACCACGCAGTGGGGCTCCTGTAAATAAGCAAGCAAAGCAGGAGTGTCAGAAGACAGTTTTGAATGAATTTACACTGAAAATGCTGCTCTGATTCACTTTGTACATACTTAAGAAAGTACTTGTTGGGACTCAATTCCACTCGAATACAATACATTAACTCATTCTTCTGTTTACTGGGAGCTTATTAGGTATTATTATCAATTTATTAGTGGTTGGATCAACTAGTTACGTGCAATTTGGTTCATTTCAAGTAAGCTTTTTGAACAAATTCTTGTACAACTTTATCCCAGCAAAACATGACAGAAGACTTGGTTTGATGGGCTGTGTTTTCCCGGCTTCTGCCTGCAAAAAGGTTTTCACAGCTCTCACATAGGAGTTGTTGTGGTTTAGTGCCCCAGAGTTGCAAGTAAATGGCAGTTCTCCACAGGGAAGGATATGTCTGAAAGAGGCTCAGCCTTCTGCAGATAGTGGAATAACTGCAGGAGAAGCCTTAATTGGGTGCAGGAGGGAGGAAGGAAAGAAAGGCCTTGACAGGTTGAAATATTTTTCTATAGCAGCAGCATTTTAGAGACGCTTGTTAATGAAGATGATTGATTGGAAAATGAGTCAAAGCTTTTAAATCTTAAAAAATGATTTTTTTTTCCTCCTTGAAAGTGGCTTCCTCACCTGATCACGAAGACAAGAGAATTTTCCTTTCCACCTCCAAAGAATTAAAAGTTCCTTCCAGGCTCAATCTGAGAAACACTGCGGAATTATGCACGTGATACCTGGTGCAGTTTGTGTGACAGGCAGGATGAGCTATCTGGTTTGCTTTTGAGAGACAGGGAACGGTGAGAAAAAAGGTGTAATACCCTTTGTGCTAAGTGTTTAATAGTGCCTTTTGTCAAACAAATTAACACCAGACACCCTCTCCAAAATCCAACCAAAGCTAGCAAACAGCTGGAATATTACTTGACATGCAACCAAAATTTTCAGACAATATGTATCGTTGCTTCTCATGAAAAACAATGAAAAATAGTAATAAAAGGATGTTTTCAAATGGTTTTATTGTCTACTCTATTCTAGCGGAAGTGGTAGTCATCAGTATTGGTAGGGAAGGTAGAAATAATGGCAGCAATATTAATATCCATCTTCCACTTCTGTCTCACATTCAAACACATGAAGTATATGCTAAGAAGATACATGGCATCAATGTCACATTAATAAGAGCTCAAATATAAAAAATTCCCAAAGTGAAAGGTTTTCCACCAGTTAATTCAGATTTGTTGCCTGTTTATATTTAATAAATAAAATCTATCTTTTGCTGCCTATCTATATAGCTGGCACTCATAAATAAAATACTGATGCAGTAGAATTTGAACACAAAGAAGGGAAGTGAATATATTTTTGAAATGTTTAAGTTACGTGAGGCAGAACAAACATAGTTGGTAGGCGGTATTGCTTTCTGTGTATTCAGTCTTACAGCCACACTGTTGCTGCATGCATGGTTTATATGCCTTCAAATTGTTTGAGCTTTAATGGTCATAAAGATTAGGAAGAATTAAAATCCAGTGAAGTAGAAAGCAGGGTTCTCCCCACACACGCTTTCTTAAATTTTATTTTAAATGGGTCTGCTTCAAGCAAAATATTCAGTTCAGAAGCTCTGACCTCAGACAAATAATGTGTTTTATCATAACTTTAAATCAATGAATATTCTCCATATGCTCACCGTTAGCTGTGTACGTAAACACTTTGCTGAATCAAGGCCTCTTCTGGCAGAAACCCTGAAGTCTCCACACCTCCAAGAGCAAAGCTGTTCACCTTGGGAAACGCACAGGCTTCATTTGTAACAGAGAAGCTTGTGCTAAATATACCTTCCTGCTGATCCAGGGTGAAAATGAACTGATGCCTTGTTCAAAAGTATGTATAACTGGCCTTTTTTGGCTGTTTTGCAAGGTGTATGGGGTGTTAAAAGCATAGCTGAATTCTCCTTTCAGATTTGCACTTCAGATCTGGTGACTTGCAAACCACAACTGTGCTTACAGTCTGCGCAGAGGTCTTTTTTCGGGGTCACATGCTGTGGTTTTTGTCTTTAAATGACGGGGACTGAAATGATTTTTCCTCTGTTGGTCTGGCTTTATCCTCTGAGTACCCGCGACACGATTTTGGGCTGGATGCAGTCTAGGTGATCTGCTGAGCCTTGGATCTCTTTGCAAGATTTGCACGGACAGAGATAGGGAGCATGTTTCATTCCAGCTCCTGGTCTCCTGTTTGCAGTCCTCTGTGAAGGTTCAGTAGTCCTAGGAGCTAACAATAATAATATGAAGTGTCATTACCAACGGCTTTTTTAATCATCATTATAATTCTTACTCTGAATAGCACTTAAAGCACATTTTTATCTTTCATCGACAATAAAGTGCAGCCTCATAAATATTTAACTTGTCTGATTAAATTATCCATGCTGAAACAGATAACTGGCCACTTTAATAAGCTTAAACTAGAAACTTGGCTGTTATTATCTCCCTGGAGAAGGGAGAGAAAGCGATAAAGGTTCCCCTGGCCCGGATGACCTCGCATCATTCAGCTCAGCAGCGGGAGATTCATATCAAACCTGAACAAGGCCTCAGAAACGAACACAAAGTTGATGATAATTAATAGCAATTGTTGTCCGTCTTTACGGCTCTCCAGCTGATGAATGCTAGGAGAGGACAGAAAGTCTGCACGGCTCCTCCGTTCTACGGCCAGAGAACCAAAGCGGGGAGAGGTGGCAGTGGTGGCTGTGCTGATGGATGAAGGTGTCCCGCTGGAGACGAGGCAGAGCTGCTATGCCTTAGAGGTAGATCACCACACCGGCTTCCTCTGTGTAAAGCCCCTTTCCTACACTCCGAGATACCTGCTCCGAGTCTGTGCAAAGATTTTTTAGGGCCAGAGAGGACCGTGATGGTCTTGAGGCACACTGAAACATGCCAGCCATGGGGTGCCACCCCACTCTCTTTGTTTCAAGCCCTCTGGCTTGCAGCTGGATGAAAGCATGCTTTTTTTAATTGAAAAATGAAACTGTGATGGCAGCTGCTGTTTTTCTCTCTTTATGTTCCTGGACAGTGTTGAAACAGGCTCTGAGTCACCTGCTGCTGACTCCTGCGGTCATTGCCCTCACTCCAACTGAGGTATCTTCTATACCCCTGGCTCGTCAGCCTGAGTCACCGTGAAAGCTCTGTGCAAGCACCTGCACTGGATCATAACCCTCCAGCAGGCATGAGAGAATCTCCCAGAGCCACTTTCAGCCCAGAACTGCAATATAGTGCCAGTTCCTCATCTTGACACGTGGCACGTACAAAGTATGCTCTGGGGTTTTGTGCAACCTCAAGGCCTTGCTGAGGGAGAGAGGGGAACCGGATGGGATGCACCTTGAAGCAGGGAAGCATGAAGATGTAGGGGAGTCACATTTGGGGCAGAACCTGGGACAAGGCAAGCTTGAGCGGGAAGCAGAAGAGGACCAAGGGTGGGAGAAAGAGAAAGAAGAATGAAGATTTGGGGCCAGGATCAAAGCTGCATAGGGTAAGTTGTGTTGTGGAGATGGTGAGTCTCTGCAAGACCTTTGTACAATAAAAGCGTCCTCTGCAGGAGCGGATCAAGCTGGCTTTGTTTGATCCCAGCCTCCAGATCACTTGCCGCTGACTTGCAGTGAGTCATCAAGCCTTTGGCTGTGCTGCTCAGCTCTTTCATATACTGTCCAAAATTCTTGTGCCCCTCCTTGTTTCCTAATCGCTTCGACTACCCACTCCACACCATCTCTGCTGTGCCTCTGCCAAGCAGCTGCAGTGGGTACAACTATGAGCCAGAAGCTGGCCCCCCTCATTTTAAACAGAAAGAAATGTTTCGAGATTACTTTGCGTGCACAGGGGAACAGCTCTGGGCAAGTGCGAACTGGGTTAAAGTAGAGAGGAAGCAAGAAAGAAGATTCCGATTGCAACCTGTTAGAATGAATAAAGTCAGCATAGAAAATTTGGAGCACAAGAGCTGGAGACATGATCTGATTTTATTTGCAGTCGCTTTGGTACTTGACAAGAAATGAAGCAAAATGTCCTCAACATCCTTCAGCAACAACAACAAAAAAACAATAAACCCCCCCCCACTTCATGCACATCTGAGGAAAAAGCAAAAAAGACTGGTCTGAAAATAAAAGGAAAAACAGGGCAAGAAATGTAATTAACAGACTTATTACCTCAGGGGAGAAGAGTTTGTTCTGAATGTTGAGTACGTTTAAATGCTAAGTTTAAATGCCTACATGTCCATGCGCACATGGATTTCTAGCCCTGTGTCTGTGCTTTTGTGTCTGTGTCTAAGTATAGAGACAGGGAGTTGGCAGGACTTGTGTTACTCCATTTATACGTAAAATGTATATACGTTATTTATACATTTGATACAAAACATGGAACAAGCTGTCAAGAGCAGGTGTGGGGTATGTGTGTGTGAGAAATGACTAATATATACTTTCTCCCTCCTTCCAACTTACACAAACACACCCAACTCTTCTGACTACATTTCCACTCCATTTTAGGCCAAATGCTCCCAAAACCACTGAGCACTCTGCACCCTTCCCTACAAACGAGGTGCTAACAAATAATAGCTGAAAAACCATCATCCTGTAACCTCTCATTCTTCTTTTTTTAAACCATTTTCCACGATTTTGCTGCACTCTAGTTTTTCAAAAGAGAAACTTCAAGGAAAACTGCAGGTACTTGCCTTACTGAGGAAAGAACATATGACATCAAATGTAATTGTTAGTCTGGCAGGTAGTGCACAGGCCTCCCTGTTAATTAATCTTTAATGTCATTAATTGGTTGTCTGCTTGGTGGCGAGAAAAAGGGTAAACATTGTTCACAAATCAATTTAATTCTGCTTCTAACCAGCTTGTTTTCAAGGGGATAAAAACAATTATGAGCATTACATTGACTGGACACCTAAGCTTTACTGATAACACCACTGGAAAAATAAAATATGCAAGCCATGCTCGCTGGTGCGGGGCTGCTGATTGAGTTTCTTTCCTCTCAGATTGACTCGTTTGTTGTGGATGAAGGTACAGGATAAGAAGAGGATATTGTTGGATTTCATTCCTTCTGGCCAGATGAGTCCTTTTTTTATACCCTGGGCTTGCTCTAAAACAGACCTTCTGGAGTCTGCTGCAGCATATGAAAATAAAAGGGATTGTTCCTGGCTGTGGATATTCATCCAGCTTACAGTGCCAGCACGTGTGTGTTTTTTTTCTTTCCCCAGCAGGACCTGGGATTTTTCATTCTGTTAATCTCTGTGACAATCTCTGCTCCAGCACCTGGGTACAGAGCTGGCACGGTACAGCCAGCGCTTAGTTTTAGCATGAAGGATGGGTGTGACGGTGTTTGCGACAGAGCGGGACCACTAGTGAGGAACTTCCCTTGCTGTTAGTCAAATTTCAACAGAGGTGTGGGATAATATGCCAAAATGAGAAGGTCTCAGGAGGGACTATGTAAGATCTATACGGTAGATATCATGGATGGCTTCTGGCGAGGTCCCCGTGTTCACGCAGCCATCGGTGGTGCAGCAGAAAGCTCTGCTGGGCTCCCCGCAGTCCATGGCTTTTCCTGAAGATCAGGAGAAGGGTCTGTGTGTGCGTGTGTGTGTCTGTAAACTGTTATTCCAGAGTGTCTCCCAAGCTCCATCTTCTATTTTAACCCTTTTCCTCCTGCCAGAATTAGCCTACTAGAGTTTAGTCTTATATCAAACTCTTTAGTTAGCTAATGGCCCCTCTTCACGTTCTTAACTGCCTTTAGAAAAGCTCAACTCATGCTATGGTAATGTGACAAATCTCCCACACCAGCCCTCTGGTTGGGCTCAGAGAAAGCTAGCAAGTGACCTGCATGGAAAAGGTTCTCCTGAGTATTCAAAATGATACTCAGGACTAAGCAAAACATCAGCCTTTGCTGCCCTGAACTTCAGAGCAACTCAAAACACCTGGTAAATCAGCCTCGTAACTCAGGAAAGCTGGGATTAGGGCAGCAGGGAACTTTACAAATTTTCAATGAGTAGCAAGGGAGAAGGTTATTCCCCTGGTTAAGGCCAGGAGTTGATATGTAGTTCTGTCACACTCTCATCTGTAAAATTTTCTTTGTTTTAAGGAAGAAAACACCCTCTCCCAGGAATTTCTTTTGGAGTGATGAGACCCTTTGTCTTGTGTTACTGCGTGCTAGACAAATGGCAAGGGATGCAGGCTAGCAGCGGGGTTAAGAATGAAGTAAAAGAGCAACTCTGGTGGAGGAAGAGGAGTTTGTAGGGCAGCAAAGGTAGGATGATTTCATGGTGACACTGGATTCCCTGCTCAGCTCCACACAGAACTTGCAGTGTGACCTGGGGTAAGTCTTTCTACGGGATTTATGGCTTGATAATTCTTGTCCTGGTCCTGCTCTTGGTGCGTGGTGTTGCAGAGAGCACGAGGACTAGGTGATGTTACTGCAGGTGGTGGCACTAGTCCCCTCAGCTGGTCCAGAGGAGATATGGTGGCATTGAAAGGGCAGAAGCCACAAATACAAATGGCTGATCATGCAGTTTCTCACCAGTGTTGCCAATTCTAGCTTTTTCTAAGGACTCATTAGTTTAAAATATTTTGTATATATTTGACATCTTTTGCCCTTCCTGAAGGACTTTAAAGGCCTTTTCAGTGGCTCATAGGAGAGAGAATGGGCTATGGATTCTAACCATGAGTGTTTAACCCTTGATAAAATGTATGGTTTGGATGTGAATTTGTGGTACTTTGCCTCCTGCAACTGTAAAGGTTGGACTTGGCTGCTTTAAGTTGGGTGCACGTAGACACAGAGCTTAATTCCTTCAGTAGGACTGTTCCTTTGGACAACGCCTTTATTCAAACACCCTGTGGCATTTCCTGTTCTGTCATGACAATTTTGAAGGCTGTGGTTGCAGTGTTTAGATATCTAATGTGATGGTATTTATGAAATCTTTGTCACTGTCTCTCAAGGGGGCTGGAGTCTCTTTGTGTCCTTTTACTCTTAAAATATCCCAATGTGGAGAATCTCCTTTGTGCCTCAGATATTTTTCACAGAAACTCACTGGGGCTTTTCTGCCACCAGTTGAATTTCCCCCCCGCCACCTCTCCGGAAAGCTGAATGGAAAAACAACCCTCAACATATCTTGAAATGCCCCATTCACCTTCCCCGAGTGCTTGGGAGCTGACTGATATTTCCTATGTGCCTATCTCTTGAACTGAAGCACTTGCCAGGGAAGCTGCTTCTGCCACATAATTTATCAGCTACTGTTGGGATTTTCAAAGATTGTCTGAAACTTATATTACTTTTCTTTTGAAAATGACTTTAACTTAATTACTCATAACTATCCAAGAGGGTAATACTCTCACTGATTGGGGTAATTAGGAAGCCTTAATTAGCTCTTTAAAAAAAAATCAAAACTTAGCTGTGTCATTGCTATATCACCCTCATTAGTTCAATCTGGCAGCTTTTAACTGGCACATTTATGTTTCTGATTTACATATATTTCCCATGGTGCTGAACAATATAACTTGCAATAATAATAATAAAAAAGTTAGGTTACTCCAGAGAGTCATTACATGAGAGATGTGGGTATAGACAATACGTGAAGAATATCCCAGTATCTTGCAGCTGAACTTGGTTTATTGCCGCAGTACTTAAAATGCAATTAAAAGTGTGTGTGTGCACAGGCCACTTTTTTTCTGTCCCTAGTCTTGCCCTCATTTAAATTCTGTGGGGGAGCAGGAACATGTTAATACTCTAAACCCCCCCCTTATTTTTGGTGGGTAAAAATGGCAAATGTAAACTCCTCTCAAGTACTATGCTAAAGCTGCCAGAATCCAGAATGTTGATCCTGGAGACTTATCTGTGTATCTATCTGGATAAATAACCTCCAGAATGTTAAAAGCACATTGTGAACCCTGGTCTGACTGGTCTTTAGACAAACTTCTCGCTGCAGTCAGCTGAAGGTTTTGCTCATGATCTTGAGTGAAGCAGAGAGTGATTTTTTTTTTTTTTAAATATTAATTAGAATGGCAATTTTGGCCCAGTCAGCACTTTGTTCTAAAAGAGATATAAAGTCTTTATGTAAAGGTATATTGCACCTTTTTCACTATTAAAAAAACCCACAAAACAAACCCAAAACTGCTCATGGTGGGGAAAACCCCCAAACTTTCATACTGTCCTTTAATGAGTCAACAAATACGACTTGACCTTTATCCATGATATGCTTCACTATGATTTAGAGTTTAAAGTGATTCTATAGGTAGAGTCTTGGGGTAGCATGGGATTTTCTACTTCCTTGGACAGCATTCACCTATCTAAGAGATGCTTCCAGGAGTGGAAAGGGGATTCAAAAAGAACCTGGATTTAAAAAAAAAAAACCACAAAACCAACAACAACAAAAAAACCCAAAAAACAAAAAACAAAACAAAAAAACCCCACAAAAAAACCCAAACCAACACAACAGATTTACTATATTTACTGTAAACTCCTGGGGGAATAAGTCCGGGATTTACCTGGCAAGTTTGTTACAGCATTGTCCGGTGCTTTTCTGCTGTTTGCACATAGTCCTCTCCAGTTTGTTGCTGGCTACAGCAATACAAGTATCACTTTCCAGATTTAACATGCTTTACAAAACCTGCCCCTTGCTGCCATCTGGGTCTAATTCTTCATCCTGAATATTGTATTGCTAGCACACCTTCTCAACCTCTCTATAGTGGGTTATGAAAAAAACACTCTCAGTTGGAAGGAGATATCGAGGTATCTGTACTCCTTGTGGGAGCTGCTGCTGGGAGCAGAATGAGAAATGGCAGTAAGGGACCATCTGAGCAGAATAGCCTTTCTTTTTTTAAATTATTTTAAAAATTATTTTTAGACTTTGTGTAGAGTCAGAGTTGAATTGCACAGGTGACCTGAGGAAGCTGCGGCAAATGGAGGTGAAAGTCTGAGGCTGGAGAGGGATGGCTCTTGGTGCTTTTGGGAGGTGGTGATTTCAGGACTGTCAGATCATTTGGGAAAGCTACTTTGTATGTAAAACTATAAATGGCTCAGCTCATACTTGCACATTCCCTATTATAGCTCTTATTAATAGGGCTCTGTGTGTATGAAAAAGGGGAAGACAATAGGGAATCAGTTTCAGGGTGAAAATCCAGGGAGTTGAGAAGGAATTTATAAGTTACTTATCTGATGCGTATTAACCAAAGCTACTGAAAGTGGAGGAAGGCAGATGACTGCCCTCTTTGAACTGATTTTGTGACGTTGAAGACGCAATTTGTCACATCTGAATATAACACAATTATTCAATAAGGTATTGGCTCTTAAAATGAATATGCAGAACTGAAGTTTCATTCCTTTCTTGCTGCATCAAAAGCAAAACATATTTTATTCTTAATGCAACTCATGCTTGTGAGCGTTATGTGGGAGTTCACACGTTTATTTAGAATGGTTATTTCCCTGCTCTCCTCATCTGCTTGCTGGTTACTGAGGATCTTGGCCCTGCTCTGATCTCCTGGTGCTGTGATGGCCAGCAGATCCCCCCGACCTCCCAGCCTCGTTTGCAGAAGAGCCTCCATCACCTTCATCTCCTCTCTCCAGGGAGGTCTCTGAGGAAAATCTGATCAAACCACTTTGATGCATTATAAGCCCCCACCACTCTTGCAGTTCACTCCCCAGGCTTGAGGGCATCTGGAAGGTACTGAACGATGCGTTTTTCCCTTTAATTTGAACATTCTGCTGGTTGCAGAAATGAGCTTAGCCTTTCTTTTCTGAACTTTTCCTTTGCCCATTTACATAGTTTCCTCAGATGTAGGATGCTGCACCTATTTCTCTGTTGCTCTTCCAGCTGTGACTGACATGAGCTTGCTTGAGAAAACATGCCACTGGAGTTGAAAACTGACCAGGAAGTGGCAAATTCAATAGATTTATCAACAATATAGCATCTAGATTAAGAGGCAGCCTCTAGTAATGATGTAGTCCATCTCCAGTTTGTTAAGATGCTGTGGGTTTGAGAAGTTTCTAGATAAATCTGCAAACCATGCTGAAACAAAACCTGTGAATCTTTCCATCTGGGTGCTTTTTTACACAGTATTTACTCTGTTATAATGGCTAAGCCTGAGCTAGGCAAGCATGTTCCTGTGAAATCAGCTACTGTTTGCTCTTCCCCAGCCATGCTTACCTTCTGCAAAGCCACAGTATAAACTAATTAGGGATTTGCTATTTGGAGAAAGTTATGATAAGTTTGCCGACAAGGGCATCGCCTAATCTCATTGCACACACGTCAGTGGCTATACATGTGTGAAATTAAGTGTGTTTTTGCTGATTCCTGCAGACTGCCTGTTTTTATCTTGAGACAACATTCCCAATCATAAAATGCATTAACATCTGCTATCAGGGGCTTACTGTAATATGTGTAACACCAGCAGCAATTCTTTGATATCGCCTTCAAATGCTTTGTTAAGGGAGATCACAGAAATGACTTTGATAGGCTACATGATTTACCTAGTAGAAGGAAAAGCTGATAGGGGAAAATAATCCTGCAAGGTTTTTGCTTCAAATAGAAATGGTATAGATGGATGCCTTGGCTGGTGATAGGAGCTGGTCTACCTGAGGGCATTTTGTTCTTTTAAACTAGTGTTAAGTGAAAGAATTGGCCTGTGAAGACCTTGAAATCAAATACACCTGTGTTTAGGAGGAAGATGGGAGGTTTGAGGTGATAATAATGCGAGCAGGGAATAAAAAAAAAATCTAACAAACCAACTACCTTCTATGCAGTGAAGAGGGAACATCTCCAGTTCTAAAACCTAAGCCTAATTTTTCTCTGGGTCACAATAAAACAATAATTACTTAGCTTCTATAGGATTTGCTCCAGGGGAGATATGACTGTGGTTAAAGCACCAGATACACATTGCCAAGAAGACAATATTCAGTTTATTCAGTTATTTTGTAATGTATTTACTTTGTACTTTTAAAGAGATTTCCAGCTAGTTGAAGCTTTCTGGGCTTTCAGCTGAAGCACAGCTCTGGAGGCAGTAATGTCCCGCTGGGGAAGAGGGCAAGAATAATAAAATACAGAGTTCGTCACGTGTCTGAACTTAACTGCGGGTAGGCCCAATAAAATGACTCCTCTGGCACTGAGCAATTACTTCACGAAACCATTGCTTTTGCTCAGCTGTTGTAGTAAATGCCATTAAAGCACCACGCAACAACAGTCTTGTGAAACCTTTTGATTGAGCACAACCAAGATCGGCTGCTCAAGGACATCAGCAAATGCCCCGTGTCCTCTGTGTGCTGCTCGGCACAGCCTGCCCATGCTAATGCTGCTCTTGTCATTAGGGATGTGCCAGGGCACTGTCAGGACGCCATCTCCTCTGTTCCTGTCTTGAGCTGCTCCAGTTCTAAGTACAGTGGCTGCAGGATGCCACTGCACCCAAAACATGGGGGGTAAGGAGGGGGGCAAAAGGAAAGAGCCAAAAAAACCCCTACCAAGACCAGGTTTTTCTTCCTTTTGAAGCATCACATCCCATTTTAGTCTGGAATCTCATCACAAAACTTTGAGATCTGTGTGCTTTCTATGATGTGGAGTAGAGATCAGTATTCAATTTTGGGGGAGTAGAAGACATTGGGAACTGTACTGCAAAGCCCTGGGTCTGAAATAGCTGTGTGTGGATGGAAGTATATAAAATAGAGGTGATTTATTATTATCAGATGGCTGGCACATACGTATCGATTATTTTTGTTCTATCTTAATACTATTGTAATATGTGTAGTGGGGATCTGCAAACCAGTAGAGGTTTGGTGGTACTCAAAGGGAAGGCTTTCCTTTTACCTCTTCCTTTCTTTGGGGGTAGAGAGAGGAAAGGCAAGAAAAGTGAGAATTAACTGAATCCTGCAGTTCTTCCCTGTTAATTAAACTAAACCCATATGAACAGCTAAGTAATGAGATATATGGAAAAAGACAGTGACAACATCCAGTTAAGAATAGACTGACTGGACATGCGATTTATGTAGTTAACCTTATGGATGTTAATGAATGTGTAGTTTGTGGGGAACAAAACTAAGCCGCTTCCTATAATGGGCTAATTGGGATTGCTGAGGCTGTTGCACACCAAGTAAAATAACTAGGTTGTGAGCAAGGTGCTGAGTTTGGGATATTTGCCCTGTGGTATTCAAAGCATGGAAGAAAATCCGTGAAAATTGCAGGGCAGACTGGCTTAATCAGAAGTCCCCGCTGTAGCAATCAGGATCAAATGAATAGTAATTGCGTTAATCAGCTTGTGAACTTTTATGCCATGTTCATAATTTCAAATATCACCAAATCCTGTATAGTGAGTCAGTTGCTGCTGATATAATGAAAATACTGTATGTGGGAGAAGGCATTTGTTTTGTGGGAAGCTAGTTACTCTATTTTTCTTCTAGCAACTTTGGATTATTTTTTTTTTTTAATTAAAATTGCAGAAATCTTCCAAAGTACAACTCTGCAGTCCCCATCCTGCTTTTCAGGAAGGGGCTTACTTTTTGGTACCTCTGCTGAAGGACTACTCCCCTCTGTAACTGAGCAGCGCGTTAATCAGCTCTGTTGACTATGGATCTACCTCGGGCAAAACCTTCTTCTACCTTCAGGCCAGGTTATGCCTGACCCTGAGAGGCCTTTGCTCTCCTGGCTGTGCTGATGCCTCAGGTGACTCTGCATGGAGATGAGGTACCAGTCTCCCACAGATGAGACTTTAAGCAGTCTGTATCTTCAAGAAAGTTACTGGAGAAAACAGGAGAACCTCCAGGATCCTGCTTAATATTTACTTCCTTAAAGCTGGAGCTGAGCGTGCGGGAGCTACTGGCAGGTTGGGTGCTGTTTTGCTGAACCAGTCAATCATGCCTTGCAAATCAACAGGAGGGTTATTTTGGCAGCGGCAATTAAGGCATCATATTTACCTTGCACCTGGGGAAGCAGTGTGGCCCAGGGCTGAGCTTCCCAGCCGGTGGCAGCTCAGGTGTGGGAACCCCTGAGCTGAGCTGTTATTTCCCTATGCTGCCGCTTTTTTTTCCCAAAATGGGTTCTCTTTCTCCTCTTGTCTATTGAAAGTGTGAGCTCTGTAGGGCTTCTGAGCCCTAACCCAGGAGCAGCTGTACTTATGAACAGTTGTGCTGTGATGCTCTTGTCTCTCCTGTGTGTATTTGCACGTTTGCTATTCTTTTTTGCTATAACTTTTTCATGGGCAGTATTTTGCTACTAATAACAGTAAATAGGAGCAATAAATGTTACGCCTGAAAGGACTGAAAGAGGCTGTACTGATTGGAAATGCTTAATGCCATGATGTAGCACACCAAACTTCTTTAGACTTTCTTATCTCTTTCTAATCACAATATGTTACTCATTTATGGGCCCAAATCTTCCTTGCAGAAGTAGGTATAGAAGTCCACTCCTCATCTGGGACCCCCTTCCTCCCTCCTGAAAAACTGGAAGCCAAATAAGACAAAAGCAGCATTTAAAATAATCCTTACTTTCCTGAACTCAGAGAGAGAAACAGAGACTCACGCCTGTTTAAAGTCAGGCTCTGTCAAAGCCAAAGGGAATTTTGCTTCAGTGGAAATGGAGTTGATCCAAATGCAGAATCAGAATGTAAAAAAAAAAAAAAAAGGGGGGGGGGGGGAAGTGGGTTCAGGGAGTGTTAGGAAGAGCAAAGTATGAAATCACCTTTGAAAGGTAAAACTAAATTAGGAGTCAAAGTAGCCTGGATTCAGTTTCTGCCCCAGCTCTATTTCCTTTGTCAATTTGAGCAAATTACTTAAGCTGTTAATTAGGGTACATTCAGGTTACGAAACATATCTAAATAAGCCAAAAGATTGGGGTGGTTTTTTTTTTTCTTTAAATGTGCCTGTGCCTTGCAGCACAGAGCCTGGATTCCTTGGGAGCTTTCAAGTGTATCCAAAACACAAATGCAGCCTGTGTGTTGTGGGTTTTTTTTTTTTTTTTTTAAAGGTCACATGTGATATATGCTGTAACTGGGGAGAAAGAGTCAGAAACAAACAGCGGTGGGAGGTGAGAGGGGGCAGCCGTGATCACATCACCACATCGCCACATCAATTAAAGCCCTCTATTGTCAGCACTGATTGGTGAGCGGCATCAGCACCCTCATTTCCTTCAGAACAAGGCTGACAAAGTCATTTTATTGCTAATGTTTCATCTTTATGGAGAGTTGTCTACAGGAGTCTCCTCATGCCTAAATTCCTGTCTAGCAGTGTAGGAAAGAAAATAGCTTGTCTCTTGTCCTGCATTGATTAATACTTAAAAATTAAGTGATTCTTTCTGTCTGATGCCATAGTTAAATTTCAAAACGCTTATCTGAGTCTGATTCACTTGTCCGAGTGTTGTCCTCCCTTGGACAACGCTGTTATGAGACATAGGGTTTGTGCACAGGCAGGAGGCACTGTTTGGCTTTCCAGTTTCCTGACCCCTCGTATGGGGAAATCATAATCCCTTCCTTTTCCTGACAGGAGGACAGGGCTCTTTTGAGGCCTTCCTGGAATCACTGCAGCAAGCTGTGATGTGAATAACAGATGACATGAAAATCCCTGCCCAGTGAAGAGAGTAATACAGCGTGGTGCAGTTTTCCTGTTGCACCGAGACACTGTCTGTGTGCTGAAAGCATGCAAGGAGTAATCTGCAATTGCAAAAAAAAAAAAAAAGAGCCTGATAAGAAGAAATAAAAGCTCGTGTACCTCGCTATTCTCTAGCTAGAGATAGCAGCATGCAATCTTTTGGTTCTGACAATAAATCTTCCTCTTAGGAAGTCTTTCTTTATTCCTGTATATTGCAGAGAAACCAGCAGCCTCCCTTTTACATCCACACCTTTCCCATTCCCCCAAGCGCTTGAGAAAACCTGTTTGCAGTGCATAACCTGGTCCATGAGGATGTGATTCCAGCTTTTGAGGCTGTCCCCAGCATCATCCCATTGCTCCTCCACTGCATGGGGTCTCTGCCTCAAGCAGAGCCTGGTCTGCCATCACCTTTACGGGTTTGCTCCCTCCCTTAAAGGAGGTCTTGGTATTGCAAATCCCTCTCTTTAGGTGGATGCCCTTGGAGGAAGCCCACGCGACTCCTTCGAGGAGTGGTGGCGATGGCTGGAAAGGAGGGGAGCTGAGGGGGCTGAGGCCATGCAAACAGGCTGTGGTCACCTGCAGCCCCTTCAGTCCAAGGGACTCTTCTCTCATGCCCTCTCTCCCGTCTGCCCTGACTCTGCTGTTGGAAATAGGGGCTAAACACTATCTTTCCCTGTTATTTCCCAGATTTGGCTGCATTAACTATTATGGTATCTTTCTGGGAATTTCAGAGCCTTTCTGACTATCCTTTTTTAGTCTTCAATATAATGATGGACTCGTCCTCGCCCGGTGGGAGACCCTTTCCTGTCACCCTGTGAGATTTTCTTCTTCTGATCTTCCTCAAGGTTTTTTTTCTTTCTGGCTTATTGTTTTCACACTGACTTGGGTTGTTTGTTTTTTCATGCTCCTCTTCCCCTCAGGGTGTTCTGTGACCTAACCATCTATCTTTCTGTATTTTCATTTTTCTTTCTGTTTTTCCTCCTTTGGCATCTTTGCTTCATTATACACACTGTTCCTGTTCCCTCTGTGCCAAATGTCTCCTTCATACTTTGTGCTGTTTTATCCTTTCTTTATGGATCACCTCTGCCTACTTAGTAATTTATTTCAGCATTTCTAATTGCAAATATATATATATATCTATCTTTCACTTTACACTTTAATTTTAACGTACTTATTTGGGTGATGTTTTGAACCCGTCAAATATAAACGCCTAAGCAGAAAAGAGTTTAGGTGAAATTCCTAAAGCAAATTCAGCAGGGAATGAGAAAGAAGTATCTTCACATCTGAAATGTGGATATAACCTTAGTAAAAGTTGTGTTGGATCAAGTTATAAAGTCCATGTACTTTGTTCTTTCCTCTCCCTCTCGGTTTTTGAAAGCAAATGGAAAAAAGGAATGGATAAATGAAATCAGTATTATCCATCCCTCTTGGTTAGGGCAGTTCTTTTTCCTTGTTAGCCCAGAAGGTCACAAGGATAGAATGGAATATAAATGACACTAAATATGTTTGGATTTCGTAAAATTTGAGCATGTACACTTAATATGCTGCCTGGGATTGGACTCTGCATTCCCAAACTTCCAAAGCAAATTAGGTGTTCTATGCAGCAGACCTGTGAGAGAGAAAGATTAGTGACATTTAAAGAGCAGCTATGTGGAGGGAAATACATCCTAATGATGACCTCATGTATCTATTCATGAATTCATGGGGCTAGTCTAGTGCATCGAGAGTGAACTCTAGGGATGATAAACAGAAACTTAGAAATGCTGAAATATGAATTGCTAATGAGGTTCTTCAACCCAGGGCTTGTGTTGGAGTCTCCTCGCTTACCTGGCTGGTGGGTCACTGAAGGCATTTCAAAGGATGTCTCTTGGCGGAGATAAGAAGTTTGGGGTTTGTTTGTAGCTGTTCAAAGTTGTCGTAGACTTCAGGCAAATCATACTTCAGCACATAGGAAAGTTTAATTTGCTGGGACTTGGCAACCTCTCCGAATGACTAGTTTCCTCTTTCTAACTATACCTCAATCTCTGCTCCTGTTTTCCTGCTGAATGAGCCACGCTACATCCTTCCAAACAGCTTTTCAACTGGAGGCTCTCCTGACAAATATTCCCAGTGTTTCTATTTGCAGGCGCTGGGGCAGCCCCAGTCCCGAGAGCTGCTTGCCAAGACCTTCCAGAGCCTCGCATGGTCCAGCCAGGACAGGCCACCTTGTCACCTGTGTCTTGCTGTCTTTTAACACCCCTGGGGAGGGAAAAATATCTTCAAGATAGAACTCGTCGTGTTGCCAGCTTTGCATCTAAAGGTATCCTGAAAGACAGATGATGATGGAGACAGCTAAAGGAAATGGATATCTAGATTTTTTTTTTTTTCTGGTTCTGCTAGGGAAAAACTGAAATATAGGAGTGGCCAGAATTAAGGAATAGTTCATTCAGTGATTGTTTTGGGGGGAAGTGTGGGGAAAGACATTAGTCTTAGGTCTAATCTCAATATTCTATTCTTTTTCTTATGATTGTCCTCAAGCATCCCATTACTGCTTTCAGAACTGAGCTGGGCACTTTATTGAAAAGTGGAACTTTGCCTCTGTAGATATTTTGTCATTCTAGAAAAATTTTACCCAGAAGTTAAAAGCCTGGAGCTGATTTTTAAAGTACAGGCAATTTGTATCTACTATATATAATTACTAGGATGTCTAGTACTAAAACTCTAGTTCCTTTATATTTTATTAGCTCCTAGCTTATTAACTTCTAAGATTAATTCTGTGATTAAAATAGAATCTTTCACACCAGTACTAGCTGCTAGAGAACAAAGTCCTAATCCAAACCTTCTGTGGTTTTTTCACTTGCTAGTCTTCTATAGTGCTCAGAGAATGCTAATGACCTTACAACTGTAAAGTCCCTAAGTATGTATTTCATTGTTATTGGTGCATAGTGTATTTTATATTACTTTTATTTGGTCGAATTTTCTTAGCTAATTAGGACTGAAGCTGAGAAGATTCAGCTCTGCAGAAATCTATTTAAGTGGCTGCAGTTATATACATAATTGATCCATCAACTAGGAGTTCAGTGTTGATCATCAGAACAGATCGTAAGTCCTCCCTCTGTCTTCTGTAATTTGCTTTTTCCAATTACATAACGTCATTGTTATAATTAATAGCATTAAACATAGATTTTGTTTTAGTCATTACCATTTTTCCTTGCTTCTCTTTTTAAATGAGGTTTGGAGTTAGCGTAACAGTGAGTAAGACCTGATGATGGCATTTATGTGTCGGCTGTAGCAAACCTGACTCGTGCCCACTGCAGTGTGGCTCTTCAGCTGAGATGGGATGTGTTGTAGCCCACAAGACCGCTTTTGCAGAAGTTCAAAATTCTTTTTCCAAATTAACAATGTTGAAGTCTGTAGCAAAGCTGGGAAGAGAAACAAGGAGCTCCAGACAGCACATCTCTGCTCTGAGGAAGGCTCCGTCTCTTGTTTGTGTACTAGCTGTTCAAAGAGTCATGAGGACTTTGCATCTAACCACATTGTGCCTCTCTGTAAGAGCAGGACTCCTTTTCCCATCGTGTCTTGTACCTGTGGGCTTTGTCTGCAAAGTACCTCGCATCCCAGCTCCTGCAAACTTCTCGGAAGACCTGGGCCACTCTCTGCATATTCCTGGGCTGCATAGTGTAAAGCAGTATGTAAGGCATACTGTAAGGCAGTATCTATGGCTCCCCAGAAATTCAGAATTATCCATGGACTTATACTGTGCGTGTGAGGGTTTTCTTGGTTTTTTGGGTTGGTTTGTTTGTTTTCTTGCACCCATTATTATAGGGAGAAATGCCATTACAGAATGGAAAGCACAGGTGAATCGGTCATGATGTTTGGTGGGGATGTCTGTGGGTGAAGCTGGATTTGAGCTCACTACCTTTTATGGAAGATAATTAGTGGTGGAAGATAATTAATTCTAGAAATGGTTTAATTGCTTTCCCTTTCTGAGTTCTTGCTGTATTTGGACAGCTTATTTCTTGAGCCAGCAGGTCATGGTTTTATAGACATAACCACCTACAACTGGTGTAGGAATAAGTGTATACAAGTAGAGCTTCACTATCGGCCACGGGCAAAGCAGGAGTCCAGAGGAAAAGAGTTGAAAGATGAGAAAGGCTGTAACACATACGAAGCAAGTGTCTTACATCTTGCACAACAAGATCCTTCTATGTGTGAATTACAAACTTCTTTTGGAAATTCTGGAAAAGAACCAGAGTAGTGAAAATCTAGAGATGGATGGAATGGGGTGGGGGGGAAGGGTTGTTTTTATAAGAGCAGTAACTGTATTCTCAACTTTGCTGTCGAATGGTCTGGTAATCTTAGTAAGTTTATAGTTCAGGGGGATACATGTGAGCTATTGTTTAAGAAGCCTGGGCTGAAATATGCTAGAAAATGGGAAGACATAACTGTTGGTGGAGTCCAAATGAAGTTAGTTAAATTGTTCTACTTGCCTAGGGATGACTTAATGTTAAGAAAGGACATGCCGACCATCAAAATAAGTTCATTTCTTGGACCTGGAATGGGAAACAGGGAGGAAGAGAAAACTCTGCCTGCAAAATGCAAAAAAGCAGTTTGATGTTGCAGCTATGACATATCCTCCATTGTACACGTTAATCAAAAAACATGAGGCGCTCTAGGACTTATGAATAATTCAGGCCACTGAGAGGAGGCCATTAGACACTGACCCAACACAAGCCTGGTCCCATCAATCTCTGTTTCTGAAGGAAGCCCAGGCAACAGCAGCATCCTTTTGAAAGAACCAACACAAGACACTTTTGATTTGCAAGCTAAAGTGGCCCTCAAGTAAGAAAATCAATTCCAACACAAAATGACATGTGAGTTTTATTAAGTCAGCATCGTCTAGCCTGCATTATTTAATAGTATGAGCTACTCTGACCTCTGTGAAGAGTTAAACTGCATGAGTGGAATAAGGTATGCTTCAGTTTAGCTCCAGAATTCAGTCAAGAGTTAAGGTAGAAACAGTTTGGCGAAGCTGGATTTACCTACTGTTTATGTCCTGGAATAACAAGTAGGTGAAATGTAAAATCTCAGGTCCAGTTAAGTGTTGCAAATAAGATCAGGTGCTTCCTTTCAGCACATTTGGTTGACATCAGCTCTGAAAAAGCTACAAGAACAGGTTTTCTTTGGGGTGGGGGGTGGAAAAATCCTTCGGGTAGCTTTTTGGCTCTGACTAGAGTAGGAAACTTGCCAGAATCCATTCTTTCCTGGTATTTTGGAAACTGTGTTCTAGATGTAAGTAGGAAAGCTGCAATTTGGAAAGCAAAAAAGCTGTACACAAACACAATGAGGAAATAGATTTCATTTTTTTTCTCCACACTATTAACATTTAAGGATTGCAACATTTATTATCAGTCCAGAAGGAATTGGGAACTTTCAAAGTTTAGGAATGAAAGAGGGAGTGCCACATCTAGGAGTGGCCCATAGCTGGGAGATGTTTTCACCTGATGTCGGAGATAGAGCTTTTAGTGTCTGCTATTGGCTATATAGGATGCATTTCCAAATGTTTCCTAACTCTCTGGATTTGTTTAGAAATCTTGCACTTGATAATGCTTCCTTGACAAGAGTGTCACTAAAACAGCTATATACTGAAAACAATGGTTCTAACAGATGTTATTTTTCTGCTGAGGAAAAAATGACAGTGTTCAAGACTTTTTTTGTGAAAGATGTGTGAAAGTGTTCAGTCCAATTCCACCCCCCCCAAAAAAAAAATGTTCATTTTGTTGATTTATTTTGGCTGCAAATATTTTACCTTATAGGTTCTAAATGAAATGCTTCAGCGTGATGTTTCAAATGGACATTTCATTCTAGAATTGTCTGTACATTCAGGGGTTTTTAAATTTTTTTTGTTGTTACAGATTAGAAAAAGAAAATCTGTTCTTGCTGATGAACTTCCTTTTTTTTTTTTTTACCTCTTCTGTTCAGCCAGGAATGTGGAAAATCAATTATTCACACAATTCTATTTGAGTGAAGGCTTAGGTCAGGTTGGTTCTTACTTTACCCTGCCATTCCAATTATTTTATAATATATGCAAATTCCCTTTGGCTCTTTGGCGCTCTGATAGTCTAGTCTGTCAAACCTTGGCTGCCTAATTGCATTAAAAATGAGACTCATCAGGCAAATCAGATGCAATTCTACCCTTAACAGTTCTAATTGTTAAGAAGGCTCGCTCAGTTGTTAAAGGGACCCATCCTCTGATAGTACTTTTTTTTTTTTTTCCTTTTCTCCTACAGATAAGGACTTTATAGTGCAACTCAACTCCTAAGAGTGGAATGTAAAGCTACCTTTAGGCTCTGGTAGTTTCCCTACCAGAAATGCGTAGATTAGACTCCCTAATAAGACCGGAACAAAACACAAGGCTTCATGAGATGTCAGCTGGAAGCCTATGCTGAAGGCCCCAACGTGTGCTGTTGAGATGGCACGAAAAGAGACTTTGAGACCAGTAGTCCGAGCTCCTACTCCTGGGCATAGCTAATCACTGATTTCAATGAAACTATTTAAGAAAAGATCTGAGCCTGAGGATGGGGCTCTGAGTCACTTGTTTCCTTCAGTAGTGAAGCCATTTCCCCAGGGACTTCAGTTTTGCAAGTTCAACTCTACCCTGTTGATTAAGGAATCCCATGACTTGGACCACAAGAAGTTTTTCATTTATTTCGGATACAATTAAAGGCAAAGAAATTTAGTGTGTAATTTGCTGGCAAGCTGCACCCCCCACCTCCCTCCCGTTACCCCCTAACCCTTATGCTTGTTTTCCAAATTTGGGTAATGATGAGACTCAAGGGAGATGTGAATTATAACTTGTCTGTGGCTTGGCTAATGAAGAAGGAACAGACTTTGTTTCCATCTGGACTGCGGTTTTATTTATTTTCTTCCCTTTACTTTAAATAAAGGAAGCTTAATTTCTTAAAATACTGCAAAAGTAAATTAACCTGAGTTGACTAGTAGTGAGAGAGTGGCTCCTGAACAGCCCTTGTCTAAATGCATATTTGTTGCTTATATAAACTGCATTCACATTAGGAGAACATCTCCAAGATGTGCAGCACCTTGTAGAGTTGTGAGGGTTTGCTTACAGGAGCAGCTTGCTGAATGCTAGCTGTGCAGAAAACTTTTTACATACTGCCTCTGCCTATGTTTTCTTGCTAAGTGGGGTGTCCAAACAATTCCTTCTGCAGGAAGGCCTTGTAGGAGACTGGTTGTGCAGATACACAATGCTACAGCTAGAAAAGCTGATAACTTCCTTTTTTATTTAGCTTCTTCCAATGAGCTGAGAGCAAGAGCTAAATGCTTTGCCTTTGCAGGTTTTCCAAAAAGATACAAAAGGCTGCAAAGACCAGCATCAGATAAATGGAAATGAAAACACAACTTGAGAGACTAACAGAGACAAAGTGAGGACAAGACCAATTAGCAGCAGTTAGGTGGTTTACACTATTTCAGGATTAATTTCTAGCTACTATTCCTGGGCAAATGCCATTAGTTTGACATCATCTAATTCTTCCTCAATCCACCGATGTGCTCTCCTGGGTGCTTAGGGAGTTCCCACATCCCCAGTGATTTCCCTGCAGTCTCCAGGAAGGTTTGTGGTGGCTTTTGGAGCACTGCAGTGAAGGGTGAGGACCACTTCCACGTTATAAAACCTCAGCACCAGCTGTAATATTTTTCTTAATCTTCTGACAAAATCAGAAATCAGTTTGCAGCTAAGATGTAGGAGATACAAAGGAGCAGTTGGACAGGCTTCTCTTATGTTTTTCTTCTGCTTCAAAATGACTGAATCTCCACAACATTTCTGTATGACCTTAGACCATAACATTGGAAAATGTACCTATGGCTCTAGCCTCAACAGGGATGGTGTGAAAATGAAGCTGGGGTAGAAAAAAAGAGCTGTAACCCCAAGTGGAAGAAACAATTTCCTATTCTGTTGTATATAGGAACTTGGGTCTGTTTTTCCCTGGGTGAAATTTACCCCTGGAGGACAGGAAGCCCACCAAATATCCTACTGAGGTCATATCTTGAGAAATCAAATGAGTCTTCTATGAGCAGAAAGCCAGAATACAAATTTAATCTTTTTCTCGTTATTTGTCCCATTGAATGTTATTAGGACACGTTGAAAAATGTCGTTTTGCTTTTCTCTGGGCTTTACATTCAGTTTTCGAGTTATTTGCTTTGTTGGAGGTAGAGGTCATTTAATTTCCAGCCCAAAATCTGTGGCACACAGAACATGCATGCTGCCTCGCAGTTATGCACACCCATGCCCCACACATCAACACATAATTGGGGGGGGAGTGGGGGGGGGGGGGGGATTTTTTTTNAGAATTTTACTTTTGTTCTTTCTCAGATTGATTTTTCTTTAATCTAACACAAGATGTGTGGACAGAGAGGACACAGCTGTTGGAGCAGTAGAAAAACTGAACGCATGCAGTAATGGACTACAGTAATGCGCCCTGTCTCCTGTCAGTCCTGTATGTATATTATGTCATGCTTGCTGCCCGCTTCTCTTAAAGGAATAAAAAAAGTTATCCAGGAAGGAGCTATTTGTTTAAACACAAGCACAAGGAACAACTGGACGCCTGTGTCTGGCCCTTCATTGCTATCATGTCTATGAGGCCCCTCATGCGTTAGATCAGATGTGAAGTCTTTCCTTTTCGTTTTCCCTTTTGCTAAGATGACAAACGGTTTGTCCTGATTCAGTAACTGATGTATTTAAATGTTTTGGCCCAGGTCCTGAAGCTTGCTAAAATATATAATTCCATTTTATCAGATCGTATTACACTGCTTCCTTGTTGACCATATGGTGGCGAAGTTCTGAGAAAGGAAATAAATTTAGGAAAGAAACAATGAGAATTGTTCCTGCTTCTGCATGATATATGGGGTTTACTTAGTTCCTACTGTTTCCTGAAAGGGCATGCTGGAGAGTAAATTACTCTGTTAATGGTGTCTAAAGACATGCGCCTAAAATAGCTTCTGTTCTACTGTTAATAAATAATCTGCAAACATGTCACACTTCTCGGCTTTTCATTATATTAGGAAGAATACAGACTTTTCACAGTCCTGTCCCTGGGTGTGCATTTAATTTTATCTAGCTTCCCTCATATACCAATAAATAGAGCTTTTCTCCCAAACTCTGATTCAGGGAAAAGACTTGCATAGATCAGGTTCTTAACCTTTTTTTTAAAACAAAAAAAAGCCCACCAACCAAACAAACCGTAACTATCTGGTCCCCAAACCAGCCTGTGCCTTTTCTTTTTTTTATTTTATTTTTGTTAACAAGCCTGAGAGGCATTTAAAAAAATCTCAACCCTCTTGGAGTTGAGGTCACAGGAGTGTCTCAGACTCTCAGCTTCTGCTCCTTGATGAAATGAATTAGTGTGTGGGAGCCACATGTCCCATTGCAAGCGCATATTGGGTGAACCAAGATCAAACTGCTGTCATTTTTTGGCTTAAAAACAATACAGAACTTGCTGACGCTGAAAAAATGAACAGACTGAAAGCACAAGAGAGAAAGGGGATTATCTTGATCTATAGATGCTTCTCCTTGGAATGCACAAACAGTACGGATGACAATCTCTTATAGCTAAAGGAGTTTTCATTTTGTTACTGACACTGGTCTAGATTGAGTGATGTTCCTCTGTTCCTATGTAATCCTAGCTGTGTAGCTGCTCTACCTTGGAAAGATGTAGTTTAGCTTCCCTTTGTGAGACCTCTGAACCGGCAGCAGATTTGGCAGGGAGCTTGGCCACAGACGGTTTCACTTCTTAGCGTTGTCTGCTCCTGTCCCCCAAGCAGGACTTGTCCATCCACTGTGAGTTGGGAGTCTTCCTGGAGCAAGCATGTGGGCACGGCCATAGGGTCTGGGGGCTCTGTCGGGGATGGTGAATCCCCAGCTGTAGAATACAGAAGAGGTGGTGGCTGCAGTTCCTCATGAGTTCTCAGGGCTGCATTGGGTAATGTTTAAATTAAAAAAAAAAAAAAAAAAAAGTGTGTTTTCTGTAGCTGAAACAGAACAGCACTTCTTATTGTCAAGGTTTCTTCCAGAAGACAGTATAACAAATTGTACCTCAAGATGAATAACAACTAGGCTAAAATTTTTGGGAGTTGACCCAAAATTTTGCGTTTGTCTAGGTAAGTGTGTAGATGAGGCTTAAACTATCCTCTGTATGAACATCTATATGAGTGCTCTGGCTGATTTTTTGATCTGATAAATAAGAACTGGATGCAGAAGTCTCTCTTCCTTTTCCTCTTATACTTTCTGCTGCTCCCTTTAAAAAAAAAAACCACAACAAAAAACCCCCAAAACTCCCTTCCTAAAAGGTGGTTTAAATAGGGCTGCCATCTGATTTTACTTGCATTTTGTCTTCTCTGGTGTCATCACTCTGCTGGAATCTCGTATCACAAGATTCCTCATCTTATTGTAGTCGTGTGGAAAAGCGTGTTCCAGTGACTGTGGCTGGGGTAAGATGGGCTATCTTGCTCTGTTGCTAGTATTAACTGGTATCACCTTTGATCATCTCAATTTTAAGCCTTAATTTTGCCTTTCAAAATGCCAGACATGATCTCATCAGGAATCTCCTATGATGTGTTTTGGTGTGGGCAATCCCAGCATGCGCACGTCCTAAACGTTATTCTCTGCAGTAATGAATTAGCTCAAAAAACTTGCTGCTGGAGGGCATTAGCAAAGATTAGCAGAGGTCAAAAACCCTGAACATAGGGACTTCACAGGACTGCCTAAAGGTATGTAATACCAGCCATAAACTAATATCTAATTGATGGATGCTAATTAGAAGCTTTTCTTAGGTAATTATCCATTTCTTGTGCTTTCTTCTGAAGCAGTTTATCCTTCTCTCCAGAAGTGACAAGTATCCGGGGTAAGAGGCGTTACTGAATTTACCCAGTGTGGCAAGTCCCATGTACACTGATGAAGTGGGCATGGGAAGATGTCTTAGAGTGCAATGAAGTAAAAATGGAAAACAAAAGTTCTACCTTTGTAGCTCTTTAAGGTACTACCTGGCTCTTCATCATTAATCCATCCCTGAGATAAAATGACTAGGGCTCTAAATGTTTTTAGACTAATTTACTGGCCTCCTCAGAATAATTAAATGAATAAAATCACGAGCCACACTCACCTCTCTGCTAAACTAATTATAGTAAATCTACAAAGAAGAGGAAGAAATGGGATTTAAGAAACTGTTCCTGCCTCATGCTGTTTGCTTTTCCCTGGCATTGCCCTTTATGCTGACGAATAAAGGATGAAAGCCCCAGTGCTAGTTAGATTAGCCTATGTCTTTTCATTTGGAGTACTTTTGCCTGGGTAAAGCCTAAACTGACTTTATCTGTACTGAGGCCTTCTGGTGAAGGATCAGCATGCAGGATTTTTTGGTCCCGTCCTGCCTTCAGCTAGCCACAGTACAGACTAAATTATCTTGTTATTTCTCAAAATATTTCTCATCTGACAGCGTTCAGGAGCTGACTGTCTCAAGCATTTTGAGATACTGGACACTGATTACTCACTGGTTGCAGTTTTCTTCAAAGTTTCTTAATGGGGACAGAAAACCTTTTATCTGAAGAGACCTGAAAAGTGCTTTGCAAATAGCAATTAACCTTCATGCCATTCCAGTCTGTTGTCAGCTGTTAACCTTGTAAGCTCTCTCCTGAATCCTTTGCCTGTGTGTGTTCGGTGCCTGAACCTTGATTTAATAAATGAGATGTTACCATGGTGTTAGCAAAAAAATCTTCTCTTGACCCAGGGAGAAACTGGAAGTTTGGAGGTCACTTCAGTTTATAACATAAAGGGAAAAAGAAAGTTTTGTGGGACCCCAGGTGAATTCTGAGTGCAAAAGGGAAAGGGTTTGGTTCCCCCCCCCCCCCCNTTTCAGGGTGTTAAAGGAGTTTTTAGGGCTTTGCACAGCAGAGCTGTCATTGATCACTGCAGTTGAGGCTTGCAAATCTTTCAGGATGCCCCAGCTCAAAACAAGATGCTCTCTTGGTGAAATATTTTAAACTGATCAATAACTGCTCCTTTTGTTTATAATTTAATTACAATCTGAGCAGTGGAAACGGGCAGTTGAGAGTTGATCTGATATCTGTAGGTATCTTCCTGCTCTGCCTTTGAAGAACAAGGTTAGATGTTAGGGAACATTAGGCATCAGTCACACTTGCTTCCTTCCCGTGTTCCACCAAAATCATCAGCTGCACCAGGACAAAATTGCATTAATGCTGGGGCCAACCGATCTCCCAATGTGGCCAACCGATCTCCCAAAGTGCACATCTCCATAACATGTATTTATTAGCTAGGAGGACTGCAATAGCTCTCCTGCCATGGTTTTATTGTCTCTTCTAACACTAAAATGCCATGTGATGTTTAGCAGTCATTGAGGTTCTCCGCACCTCTGTTTTCCAGCCCTAAAGTAGGGAAACAATATTAACCTATCTTTCAGGAGTGAGGCAAAGGTGGATTACTATCTGCAAAGTACTTCTAAATTCACAGATGAAAAGTGCTTTCTTTCTGTCACAAGCTTAGAGGCAAACTGCTTCTGTGCTGGGGTCCCCATCGGCTCATTTTGCGATAATCTCCCAAGTTGCCTTGTGCAGTGCATATATTTAGGTTGATAGAGATATATTAATTATTGCTGAATTGAATGTGCTTGTACTAGCCACCGGATGCCCCAGTTTTTTTAATCTTGCTATCACATCTCATTTAAAAAAATATATTAAAAAATTAGTGGGTGGGGTTTTTTTCCTAGTCCCCAGGCTGCAAGGAGATAATTTATTTTAGCATAGCATAAAAAGCTAAGAGGATATTAAGAGCAGGGAAGGTAGATGGTGGGTATCCCTGACTCTGGGGCTCACATGTAGTTTTATTTTCCTCAGTACTCTGGAGACTTTTTCATTCATTGAAGTTTATAAGAGAAATGGAAATGGTTTGGTGTTGATAGAGGGTTCAGTAGAATGAGCAAGTCTGTTAAATTGGAAAGCTGACACTTCTGAAATAAGATTACTAGCAAATCAGGGAAACTCGTACTGTTTAATGCATTCTGATGTGGGCAATTTAATTATGGCTGAGTGGCAGAGGGGAGAAGAAGAGCTGGTGTTGTTAATGATACATGTTAAATAGCTGGGGATGGCAGTGGTGGAGTGTTCACGAAGGCCAGCCCTGCTCTAACAAGCTCCTATTTCCTCCAAATATTTAAATGCAAGCCATAATGCTAATAGCTGCTTGTGCTCCAATCCTGTTGCTTGTTGTCCTACAGGTAAAAGACACAAGGTCACTGAGCTGGGCCGTTTGACAAGGAAGTTTAATTGCAAAATCTTTATTAAAGAAAAGGAAACATTAAGAGCAATGTGTCTCTAGGAATGGATTACGTTTTCTTCTAATTATCCAGAAATATGAAAGCTGTGTGCAAGGGAATTACTGCAAGAATTAGCATGAGATTATGTAATCACCCATTTTAACGAGGACCAAATTTACAAAGCAACCATGGTCTACTTAAGGATTGCTGCCACCAGGGAACGAACTGCATCTCCCTTGTTTGGAGGGCTGTATCTGCCATGGCCTGATTTAGCAGCTTGTCCTCTGTGCTAAGCTCAGCCTGAAAGGGTGAACAGCATCCTCTGCGCAGCGATGTGAACAGCTACCTGAGCAGAGCTGCTGTTTCAGCATAGGTCTTTGAAAAATTCATAGACTGGCGGTACAAGCTCATGCCTTTCTAAACCAGTGAGAGTCTTTGCTCTCAAAATGCATATTTTAAAGAAATCTATTTGTTTTCTGTTCTGTCATACCACTCAGCTGATATCATAAAGGGCTGGTAAGGAATTACGTGTCCATTGTACGCACGAGAAAACTGCAAGTGAGAGAACTGAGATTGCAAACTGATTGAAATCAGATCTGTGGCCTTCACTTTAATCAAAAAACGCTCTCACTGGAAACAAATGCACACAAACTTCACTCTCTACCTGTTTTCTAGGGGTGCCAATTAGTTCTTGTTCCAAGACTTTTTTAAACTATTGTTTCTTTGCTCATTTTTGGTATTTTTTGCATACAAATAGTGGCGGAATTCAGTACCAGGAAAGTTTTTAGACATCATCTTATACCACTATAACTATCACTTTTCCTCTCATTAGTGCCTGTTCCTTGCTGTGGGTTCGGATCTGCTTTGATTTTGCTGTTCTTGTAAGGACTATGTGTTAGCAGGAGGCCATCAGAGGGCATGTTACTCTCCCTGACTGACTGGAGTTTGTTCTCTGTTTTGTTGGGATGCTATTCTCGAAACACAGCTGCAGTTTTATGGAAAATACTTCTCTTTGCACAGATATTAATGAATTAAATCTTGCATATGTAATAAAAAATTTTAACTTCTAGACAGGGTATTTCATTCCCCAGGGTTGCATAACCCTGTTAAACCTGTGCAAGAATTGGTTCATTTCTCAGGGAAATTCAGTCACCTCAGGGATGCATTATGTGTTACCTGCTAAATCCATCCATCTAGTCTCTTATTCTGAGCTTACTCTGTGCTTTGCAAATGCACAAGCATTTCCTTCCCACATAGCTGTACGTTACCCGTTGAAAATGAATTATGTCTTCAACCGTCTAATTCACTTACACTATTTCCAAAGTTGCCTTATTGAATATTATGATCTTTTGTGCGTTCATGTTTTAATTTGCATTTGATTTAGCTCCCCAGACCTTGCAGACCGACCTTGATCATCCTTGGAAGAAGAAAAAAAAACAACCACAAACTGACAACAATACACAAACCCGTGCATCTATGTATATTAAAATTTAAGCTCTTTTTTTATTGTTTGAAGAGGAAAAAAGGTCTCTGTGTTTTAATGTAAACACACTTGTGTAGCTGGTGTTATAACATGCTTCCTTTAGAGGTTGTGCTTCTGCCAGAACCTTTGTGTCTCTGTAACATTAAATTGCAGAGGCTTGAATTCTTCAGTCCATCTCACCTACGACTCTGCTGTGAACACCTTGTCAGCTCTTCTCTATGCTTCAGTATTTTTGTCTGCGGCTTACAAATTCCCTTTAGGTCTAGCCCTAGTGAAGTCAGTCACAACTTTTTCTTTGTTTTTATGTGGCCACAGTTTTACGGGTGATGGTAAAATAACACTGCTTCAGAACTTACTAGTGACAGTAATACTCCCAGAGTCCCAACAGAGTATGGAAAGAACTGACCAGGTCATTTGGACTGTGATCAACCTTTTTTCCCCATTTTCCTAAATATACGTGCTCTGTCCATGGTATTGCAATGTTCATTGAAAGTAAATGTAACTGTCCACGGACTAAAACAAACAAACAAATTTATTCCTCGAGGACTGTAGGATTGCCAACTAAGATCATCCTAAACACTTTACAGACCAAATAACATCACCGTGTCATGAACTAAGTATACCTGGGTTGCATTTATCCAGGGATTTCTCATTCCATGAATTGTCTGTGATCTGATCATGGGTTTTATGGGTTGCTGCTTATCCAAAATTGCCAGACAAATGTTTTCGAGCAAATTTCAAAGTCTGCTCTGCTTGCAAAAAGTCTGCTGTTGTTGCTTATTCACATAGCAGGTCTGAAATTCCCTTATACCTTCAACAGATATTCAGTTAACCATTGCTTATGCCTTATTTCCCCATTCTTACTGCGTAACTCTTCTGAACTGCGGGAGGGCTTTCTTCTCTTGATAAACTTACTTCAGTTTTAAAATGAGGCCCATCTAGCCCATGAATCTTGTTTTCTGCTGTTTGTTTAAATACAGCCTGGCTTGTAGAAATACTTGCAGAACACACAAAATTACAAGGTAGAAGTGCCAAATCAAAATGTATGTCAGAACATACTTAAGCAATCCTGGATACCTTTCCTTCTGGATTCAAAGATCTGCAAAGACTATGGTGTCTGGATTGGGCCTGCCAAGGCACCAAAAAATAAAGTAGCAAGTAGCAACACTATTTGTTCTCTTCACAGAGGATGGGTATCCATGTATATAATTCTTGGAGAAAACCCACCTCCATACAAAAGCCCGTGTGGTTTCTTTCTTTCACATTCTTTTTCTAACAATTAAAAAAAAAAAANNNACATTCTTTTTCAAAAAATAAAAAAAAAAAAAAAAAAAAATCTAAATCAAGCCATCCATCCCAGAGGGTGGAGAAACAACAGCTTTCCCTGAGATGAACCTCTTCCACCTGATAACTGAGCACAGATTTTATGATACTGGAATGGCAGGAGCATACCAATTCTTGATTTGCTCATGGTCAGCAGCTTAGGTCTTATCAGGAACTTATTCTGATAGGATGAAAGGCATCCTAATTTTTCCGCCTCTTCCAGACACATGACTGAGACAGGTTATAGATGGATTATTGAAGAGATGAGTTTGATGGCTCTGTTTTGACACCTTGCTCTGTTTTTATTAAAATGTATTTCTAATAAAATGCNTCTTGAGTTTCATTAAGTGAAATGTTACACTATGATAAGACTGGGCAGTATGAATGTTAGCTTTTTAAGATCCTATCTCAGAAAAAAAGATTCTTTAGCTATTTTGAGCTCTGCAATTACCCGCACAAATAAATCCTCAGTATTAAAGAAGTACAATATCTCCCATTACCAAAAAGCAGCAAATAGGATTTAGCTTGTGTTGGAGAAGCCATGCTGTCCTTTTTGTTTTTCATTACCAGAATAATTGTAGCAGATTTATTTGTGCGGGA
>WAAD01018900.1:1273-14369 GCA_013389945.1 Fregata magnificens
CAGATGAGGTCATGCCTCATCATGAGGTATGTTAGCCTGAGGTGCTATGGATTTCCCAATCCTAATCATAAGGCATTAATGGAATACTTTATTACCTCCTTTCTTCTAATCTGTGCTTATGCTAGGGCAGCAAATCTTTGTCCAAGGAGGAGTGGGGAGTCCCTTTTGTAACTGGCTTACCTAGTTTTTCCTATCCAGCTCTTAAATTATGTTAGGCCTGGCTGCTGAAGAAGTTTTTTCAAAAAAACAAGATGGAAAGAGGAAACAACCATCCCTTACTACCCAAAACTAAGAAGAGGAAGAAAAATACCTGACAGCAAAGTGTCACTTTCCCTTTGGTGGCTCTTTGAAGGATTTATTTGGTGTAGTTCTGTGTGTGAAAAAGACCATGTAACAGCCTCAGTGGGCAAGCTTCTTCCTACTCCTGTCTTTGCTGGTTAAAAAAAGGAATGTATGCTGCCCTGCTTCCTGAAATATATCCAGGTTGGCTGAGAAAATGGAAGGAGGGTTGTTCCCTCTGCAGCGCCTGTCATTCCTTAGGTCTTTGCTGTAGAGTTCATGAAATAGCCTGTTGCTGAAAGCTTCATTGATACATCACAATGCAAGGTAGTAACAGCTGGTTGAAATCGCTTGGTATCTGTGCACTTAACTATCTATTGCAGTACAAAATGTAAAGGTAGGTAAGGGACAAGTTAAGGTCATTTGAATCTCCCTTTTTTAGGCCTCTTATGAATGAAATGGGTTTGTAGAGATGACCAAGAATGAGATCTTCTGAAAGTGCAGAGCTCACAGGAGAAAACCATGCCTTAGTCTATATAAATGAAAGGTAAGAGTTCAGTTTGTTCTTAAATAGAACTTGTGAAGAGTTGCCAGCTTTAAAAAGGGTGTAGTTTAGCACTGGAGTTTGTCTTCAAAAATAGTTGCAAGGCTAGTAATTTATATTTAACTGCAATAAAAATAAAGATGCTTTTTGGTTATAAGAGCCACCTTAGCTTTTCTCTTGAAATGGAAATTTTAGCTCTGTGATCTTTATGCTCAGTTGTCCTTTTGCTTCCCTTTGTTTCCTTGTTCATGTTTTAGAGAAGCTTTTCCTCTGGATTTTCTCTTTTGTACTATTAATGTTTAGAGCCTTTTTATAATCATACTTATCCACCTTACAAAGAATGAATGATTTGTTTAGCATTTATAAAGTCATCTTTGGTTGATTTGGTAGAGGAGATGTGCATAGATGACTGAAGGATTTCTTTAGAGCTTGTGTACACTGCCACTCCAGTACTTCCCTGACACCTCTGCCCTTACCCACCAGTACTCTACTGCAGTGTTTATTATTTTGTCCTGTTCATGCTAGATCCTGTGTAAACTCATGTTACTAGTCAGCCCTAGCTGAAAAGTTTATTCTTAAATTATGATGCAAAAGGGTGTAGCAAAAAAAATGGGAAGGGGAAGAGTGAATGAGAACAAAGATGTGAATGTGTGGTTTCACAGGCTAAATAGGTACATAATTACAGTGTTGCATAATTGTCAACTGAAGTGTTCAAAAATCATTATTAACTTCTTCTGAAATCAAAAGGCTTAAAAAATAATAACAAAACCCCTAGGAGATTATTTTGAAATTCCATAGTTACTTGCCTCTTGTAATGCTTTAGGGGTTTGCAGTTTCCAAACTGTCCTTTGCAGCTAAAAAGAGAAGCTTAAAAACAATCCAAAGACCAAAAAGCAGACACAAATAAAACTTTATTGTGTTAAATGAGAAGCCCAATGGCAAGTAGAAAACTGAGAAATGTAAGAATGGGATTATTCTAGGAAGGCTTTTGAAGACAGCAGCAGCTGCCCATGCTAGTATCGATATGTTCAACTTTTTGAAATGGTAAGCTAGTAGAGAGACACAAACCTGATGATACTAAATGCTGCTAGGATCGTAACAGCCTGTAGACCATCAGTCATTTTCCTGTTTTCAAATCCCTGAGAGGAGCCAGAAACAGCACATGATGTGGTTGGCTTCTGTGCTGATGACCTTTTTTCTTTTGAGGACTACTGAGATATTTGCGATGGTGACATGGTAAAAACCACCCACAGGACATCGTTCTCAATGAGAGCTACCTGGAATGCCCCGAGGCAGTGTTATAAACATGGCAGAATGTTAAACCTAAATTTAAAATGTCTGTCCACTTCTACATCTGAAAGTAATTGTTAATTTCAATTTTGTAATGCTCTATAGTGTCTACAAAGAAGATACACTAAATGTTTCTCAACTTGTGTTCTATCAGCAAAGGTGATTTAGGGGCATTACTGGAACAGAAGAAAAAGGGGAGGCTCATGGGAAGCTGTTTTTAATAGTTGACGCAAGTACTGCAAATGAAAACCTAAAACTAGGAAGGTGGAAGCTTGATAACTGAAATCCCTTTAATGCTGCTGTCAGTTACCCAGTGGAACATTTTAGTCAGTTTGTGGAATTGGCATTGTTAGGAGTATTTCAGGAAGATAAATGTCTTTATGAATCTGTGAATTGTACACTGCAATGATAGAATAGATCAGATACAGCAACATATCCTTTCCAACTCAATTATCTATTAAATGTAAAAGAAATACAGAGCTCACGTGTTTAAAGCAGAGAGCAAATTTGTAAATGTCAAGAAAACTAAAAGTTATGGCCCCCACAGCAAGTATTAAGTCATCCCCTCGTGCACTTAAGTTTTTTGTGTTGCTGTATATGCTGATAAAATCTTGCCTTAAAATATGTATGTTGTGGTGGTTATAGTAGCTATGGGGAACTTTTATTCAAATAAGCACCCTGGTGCTTTGAATGCATTGAACTGATTCATTCCATGCATTTAGATACTGGTGTCAGTTATGGATTCAGATAAAACGCTTTTACTTGTTGTAGTTAACTCTTCAATTTGTCCAGCTTGCCACCACAATGCAATCTGTGCAAGATTTGTAAAACTTCATGCAAAAGGAGTTGTAGAAATGTTATGTATTTGTTAATATTTGAAATCCTTCATGCTAACAGTTAAAATTTTGTGCCACGTGTTGCAGTCTTATAACATTGTAAAGCTTCAGCTGTGGAGAGTCTTGACAGCTGGAGCTTCTATATTTCCTAATGGTGGCGGTTACAGAGGGCTGGAAAAGGGATTTTCCTGGAAACTGTGCTTTAGGCTGTGTAGGTGACATGGAGGGAGTGTGAGGGAAGACATCCTTTCTTGTCTCTGACCAGATTTGCTCATTCAATTAAATACACAGGTTGATACTATGATGTCTTTCAAATTAAAAAGTAGTGTGAAAAAATTATGGTTCAGAAGTCAAAGCTTTTGTTTTGCTTTAACTGTCCCTGAGAAATGTCCTGTTCTGAAGAATGCTACATGAGATGGCTATTTTTCTGGGGTTTTTTGTTTTCTTTTTAAGTGGGGAACTTATGTTTTTTCTGATTAAAAACATGAAAATCAATTTTAGGAAATCTAGTTTGTCATTTAAAAAAAGGTAATTGTAAACTTATGAATCCTTGTCAACACTGTACTTGCCCCTCTTCAGGAAGTACATAGATGTGTTTTGGGTTTTTTTGGGTTTTTTTTTTGGACTTGGGTCATCTGACCTGGTTACAGGAATATGTTTACTTGTGTTGTAAATGGTAGTGGGGATCTGGAAACAGCTGATCAAAACTAAACGTCTGTAAAATGCTTTCATGCTTTTTGTAAAGAATTTTCTGTGACACAAAGTTTCACATTGCCAGCAATTTACTTGCTAGCTGAATTAAAACTTATCTCTAGTTTTACTATGACATTTCTCAGAGATTATTTGATTCAGGTTTGTAGTATCTGTAATGTTATGGTACTGAGGTGATGCTGACAGTCAAAATCAAAGAATTTTATACAAATATTTCTTAGGGTTATCACTATTTTAAAATGAGTGCCCCTTGCTGGGTGAGGCAGCGTGTACTGGATAGATGTTCACCTAATAGGGCAAAAATTCTGTATGTGCTAGAAAATTATTTTTGTATGGCATGTGCTCAGAAAAATAGAGCTAAACTTGATGGTTTAGAATAGGGATCTGTGATTAGATAACGTTACAAAATGGAAGACTGCGAGGAAGGAATTTATTACACTGTACTGTCTTCACAGCTTTAAAATAGGAACTGTGTGGTCTCAGAAGTAGTAGGGCTATATGAATGAAATGTGGAAACTAAGGTTACGTAACCTTCAGAGAACTTCCTTCATTTTTTCAAATTTGTAGATTATTGGAAATCACTTGCACAGTGTGTGTAGCAGTCACAGCTATTCTTAGCCTCCTCCCCATTTCTGGTTTCAGATCTGCTTGTTTTGAGTCTTTTCTTAAATTAGACGGCCAGCTCAGTGTGACAAGAACCACATCTTCCTGTGTTTGCCCTGAGCCCTGAACCTGGCCCCCGGTGCAGCACAAATGGCAATCTGCTGGTTTCTCTGGTTTGTATGGATGAATCTGTGAACAGTGGTACTTTCAGGATTCATGTGTAAATATCATATATATAAATCTGATTAAAATCAGAGCTGTTGTAAATACAGTATCTGCATCCAACTGTCTCTGTCAACACACAGACTCACGCAGAACCAGAGGAAATTAAGGTAATCTTTTGGCTGTGAATATTACTGCCAAATTTGTATCTACTTTGCAGTGCTTCGGGTTAGTTCCTCTTTTTCCTTTTTCTGACACACAGTTTTGAGTAAATGTGACAGTAACTCCCCTGGTAGCTGCAGCCTCTCAGTTTGTTTTCCAATGTTTATAATGGAGAGTTGCCGGCCCAGCATTGTGGGAGTGGGTGACAAGAAAGTGCTGCAGCCGTAAACACGATTTCAACGTGTGCGTGGGGGTGTGTGGGTGAATAAAGGGTTAAAGGTGGAAGGGGCTGAGGCATTATGCAAGCTGCTAAGTAAAAAGGAAGTGCATTACAAAATGCTGAGCTCAGTAGTCTGGCTCCCGGCCAAGCCTTTGCTTTCTTCACTACAGCTGAGGGCTTTCTAAGCTTCCCACCAGTGGGTTTGTCTGAACTGTTGAGGAATGCCGCCGCCGCCAGCTGACGTCAGGGCAGGCGGTTCAGCTGAGGGCCAGGCGGGCTGGCGGCGGCGGCGGGGAACGCGGACCTCCACTGCCCGCCGCACCTCCAAATGCCCTCTTCTCCCTGAAAGGCCCGCTTCACCTCTCCAAAATGCCTGCTTCTTCCGTGCCCCCTGCCCCGCCGGCGTCCCGCGGCCTCCCCACCGCTTCCGTCCCCTTCTTCGTTGCACTCTGTCGGACCAGGGCCTACGGTATAAAGGCAAAGTTGCCATTTGACTGGAAAAATAAGCGTCCCCCGCAACGGCACGAGTTCTGCTTTTGTATTTAGTTTTCAGTGCTGCAGATGAGCCCATGAAGAGGGCACAAGAATAGCCTTTAACTTTCAAGGTTTCAGGGTTGGAGGATTTTGGGAGGCGGTGTGTTTCTTCCACCATCGGAGCTCTTTCCCCTGCCCATCCCGTCAGGCAAGAGAAGCACCGTAGCAGTAAGGACACCACGGTGCCATCGCAGCCCCTTTTTTCTTAAATTAGGGGAAAACTTCTGTAGAAGAGTGTTTTGAGGGTGGCAAGTGTTAAGCTTTCAGTTAAAAATGAATAAAATTAGCCTGGTTTTGGATTTGATTGTCTTCTGGGTGATGTTCTCTTCAGCTCTATAATCAGATTCAGTGCAGATCTATGGTTCTGGATTATTATGAAACAAATACAAAAAATGATTGTATCTGGAAAATATGCAGGCTGCGGAAGAGTGACAGAAAGCATTTTTAAAGGATTTTGGGAGAACTGTTGATGGCAGAGGCTTCTGGGCTGCCTGGGTACTTGCTAAGCAGGTCCAGGCAGCTTCTTTGAAGCTGCTCCCTTGGCTTTTTAAATTCAGGTTTTTTGGTGCTACCTTTCCTCCTGTAACCAGTCTTGTTGCTGCTAGTCTTCACTAGTAAATCTGCAAAACTTCTGGGGCAGTGTTTCTCATCACAGGTTTCTGGTCAGTGTGGACTTGTCACTAATGGATAAAATAGTCTATTCCTGTTGTAAATTAGAGATACAGGTTGCAAGACTCCATTTGGAGTTTAAATATAAATACACGATGGAACCAATTTACTAATAGTTCTATGAAGGAGAGGGGAGGTGGAAAAAAATCCCTCAAGCGAAGTCTGTTTCTCTTTGCTCTCCCACTTCCTATCCTGTGAGTAATATTGCAGATGTAGGTGGCATCAGAATAGTTACCTGTTCCTAATAATGAAGAAGACAAATGAGAACAGTCAGCAGACTGGAGATAACAAATTTTGAAACAGTTAAAAAGAAAAACTTGTTTGTGCAAGGCAGGACTAGTTCATGAAATTCATTTTCAGGTGACATTGGGGCCAAGTCTTAAGTGGAGCCAAAAAAGACCAGATGTACTAGTATGGAAAACGCCTTTTAAAATCTGAGACATAACCTAGCCACAGCGGTTGGGGCTTTAGGAGTCAGAAGAAGTGAATTTCTTCTGTACTACTGAGGTGCTGCGTGACTCTGGGTGAGTCACTCTGCTTGTGTGTGTTGCTTTCTCCACTGCCCTCTTCCTGTCTTGTCTGGAGATTATTATTAAATTTTGTGACTGCTGCTGGACAGTGCATGCCACAGCGGTGCCTCAAGTTCTGTCTGGGGCATCCGAGCAGTAGTAATACAGTAGTGTGACTACAAGGAAGCCTCTGGGTTGCCTCTGTGAATCAGACTAGTTTTACACCTCTCATTCCAGTGAGCACAATCTGGGATTTCCTCTTGAGCTATAAAATGACTAAGTCTAGTTAAATGCAGCATAAACCATATAAAACAGGAGTTTCGAGCTTTCAAGCTTCCTAAATATTGCTGTGTATTGAATAGAAATTGCGTATACTGGATTTGAGCCATGAGAGACTTGTGGAAGTTCTGCATTTCTGCAAAGAATAGGTACTACATAAAGCTTAACATAACTGCTTGCTTCTGAAATTCACTGTCAGAGGTTTAATTTGATGTGTGGAGATGGATTAAACTTCAAGGTTGTGGATTTTACTAAAATGTCTGTGTAAGCTTGCATTTATTTTTCTTTCTTGATTAAATCTATGAATTAACATGGCAGAAGCAGTCTTGGTTGTGTTGTTGGTTTTCATTGGTGTTATGGTAGATAGTGTTCCTCATATTTGCTGTTTCAGTTCTCTTTTTCAGACCCTGGTTTTTCAAGGTGCAGTGCTCCTTGCTCTTGTACCTCGAAGTCCCTCATTGTTGTGACTCATAATGAAAGAAACCTAGAAGCAGTTTGGAGAGTGAGAGGCTCTTCCCCTGTAAACCGAAGGGAAACGTACAGGGTAATGTATTCACTAAGAAATCATGTGCAACATAGCATTTACTGTAATTTTGAAAAGAAGTATAGAGCATTGCTGCAGTACCAGTACCCACATGGCACATTGTTTTCCCTTTGTGCTCTACTGGCTGATGGTCCTGTCTTGTACAGGTCTTGTCCATTTGTACTGATGCAGTATTAGCAATTCAGTACAATGTCAGTGTAAGTGTGCAGGAACAAAACACCACAATGCTTCTAAAAAAAGCTAAACCAACATGGTAGCAACCCCTTTGCAATTATAGGTGTTGTGTCCCTCTGTTAATGGGCAGAGAGTAATAGTCAAAGAGACTGAACTCCTAATTTGGGCAGAGGGGTACTTGAGCTAAATTTGCATCCTTGTCTTGAGTTTTAATAACTAAAGAAATTTGAAACACATGTCCTTGCCTCACTTCTTTTCTAGAGGTGTTAAGTAAAAGGCAACTTCACCTACAGCTTCTACAGAAACTACTTTAGCAAAGGCTGTGATTCAGATACCACCTTTTCTTCCCCTCCTTTCCCCCACTAGGTCTATCTTTGGGGACTGCCCATTTGGTGAACTCCTGCAGCCGGAGAGCTGGGAGCAGAGCACTCTCACAGCTGGTGGATAAATTTGGAATAATAAATTAGGCAGCTATTTGATTAGGTGAGAAAATAGCACTCAGCAGAACTAGTTTCCCAACTATTATGACTAGGCAAAAATAATTTGTTTTTAAGTGCAGCAAAAGGCATTTCTAGTGATTCTGAGCAGAACTCTGCAGAAGGTGAATGTGAAAATTTACCAAGTGTCTCCCTGCCCGCCCCTTTTTTAATGTGCTATGGCACAAAAATGGCTTTGTTTTGCAGCTGTTTCTTAATTTTCACGGGGTGGGGGATGGAAATGCCCCTCTAGCTTTAAAAAGGCAGAGGTTTTTTGTTGTTGGTTTGTTGGTTTTTTGTGCTCTCTCCCCTCTGGTTTGGTCAATCAGGAGAATGAAAATATCTCTTGTTTGATGCTTGCCTTGATGGGATTTGGACACAGTAGGGGTGACAAATAAACAACCTCTCTGTCCCATCCCATTTGCTGCGTATCACTTCCTCTTCCATCTCTCCTTCCCCAGACACTTGGCAGCTTTTACTTCAAGTCTGTCTGCCCAGCATCCCATGTTGTCCCTACACCAGGATGTGAGCCATAGTGACAGTGTAATTGGTGCCCTTTGCCAGGAGCTCCTGTGGGGGCTGCAGGAGTCAGCTGAGCAGCAGCGAGTAGGAACAGAATGTTAATGTCTCTGGGAACCCCACACCAAATGCAGTGCCTGGCTCAGAGCTCTTCTGCACAGTGTAGACTTGACTGTGGGTGGCTGGCTTGACCGTTGTAACAGTTATTTAAATTTTTCTCTTAATGCTTCTAATAACAGTAAAATAACTGTATCCGCAGGGAACTGTAGCTAAATGAGTGAATGGAGCCTTTTCTTAAATGTTTGTTACAATGTCTTTTCAGTCCCCATAGAAAGTTTTTTATTAACTTTGAACTCTTGCACATTTTTTATTTGAACCTTGATTTGAATCTGGTATCTTTTTTTTATTTGAATTTGAATTTTTGGTTTGACTGTGTTCCACTCTTACCTTATTCTGCAAAATATAAACTGCATTTTATTAACTTTAGGATGTAAATAGCACAGCTCATTGTGCTGTGTGTATCTTATCTGCATACCGAAAGCAAGACACCAGTTGGCGTGGTTTGGATGTGGCTGGCCTGTGCTAGTAGGAGGCCCGGAGTCAGGAAAAGCTGGATCCTGCTCAGTTAGAATTTGGTTAAAGAGATTTTGTGTCCTCCTTGTTAACTGCTTCTGATGGCTCAAGTATGGATGATTATTTTTGATGAAACATGGTATAACCTTGTTCTAGCCTTGAATCATATTATGGAGCTCTTTTGTACTAGCTGACAAATTCTTGTAACACAGTGTGGTACTTATGTCACAGAGATACTGTAAGAATACATTGAGATACAGTGTCGTCTGCATTTCTCCAGTGCTTTGAGATCTGTTGTATCAGTGGGAGCAGACTCAAAGAGTACAGGCTTGGTTTTGGCCAACTTCATGAAATTTTGGAAACCTTTTCTCTTGAGGGTATTTCAAAGTACGCTCTTTGAGGTGACGGTTGCTGCACAGATCCTTATAATCGACATGTTGTTGTAAAGCTAACTGAAATGAAAAATAATAAGGAAAAGGATTCACAAGTTTTGACATAGTTGCTCTTGGCTGTCTGGAATTACATGGTGGTTTTAATAAGAGTTTATTAAAAACTTACTAGCTGCAAAATTGATAATGTAAAATTATAGTATCTGGCTTTTCATGCTGATAACGGCACACTCAAAGAATAATTAACTTCTGTGGGTAACTGTACTGAGTAACTGAGTATTACTCTTTCTTTTCCGTGTATTGATGTTTCAACAAATAACAAATAACAATTACAGGAAGGTGACAAAGCAGCATTTTTTTAAGCAGATCTATGCAGGTTGGGGTGGTTTTTTTTTTGCTCATTGCTCTTTTCCTTGTTTTGGCATAAAGCAGTGAGATACTTTTCTTGTCGACAGGTGGAAACATGAAGAAAATTTTGACTTCACTTGTCTGTGTAAGGATCTGTTGCCTGAAATTTTTTGCTGCCTTCAAAACAACAGCTGTTTTTGTACTAGCAATTTACAATTGTATTTACTATGAACTACTGCTTAGCAACATCTAGGCAGTGTTTTTGCTGCTACAGACTACTGTCACAGTGTATACTATCTAGCTGATTTTTAGGTGAGCAGTGTCTGTTTAAGATACTGTGAAGTGTCTGAGTTTCTGTGAGTCCTGCCCTGGCTGGAAGTGATTTATTACATTTGGTAATAGATACTTGAGCTGTCGGGGATGCTGAGTCTGAAACGGTTCTGACTGTGAAAGAGCAGAGAGGAGGTTCTTTTTGGCTGAAAGGTTTGGACAGTTCTTAGAAGTTTTATGGTGAATGGGGCTTCTTCTCCATAAATACAAATTTCCCATTGAATGGAGCATTAAAAACCAATCCCCAGTGAATTCTGGGTGATTCTTTTTGGCAAGTGGGGACATTTCCCAGGGAGGTTGCCAGTATAAACATCTTGTGCTACCTTGGGCTCCTCTTGCTGCCCCACCTCTTTGAAACAATTTAGTTGGCACTGGCTTTGTCAGCCGCTGTTGTGCAGGCTGCTGGAGTTGAGCTGGTGGTGCTATTGTTTGGGAATTACTGCCTAAAATTAGAGTCTCTTTAACCAGCAAGACCTCCATGTGGCAGGGAACATTATTTGCAGTTCATCTTCCTGCTTCCATCTACTGGGAGGGAGAAATGAATGCAACACAGCTGAACATCTTTCGTAGAGTTGGAGGAAGCAAATGACCAGGTATGAGCTTTTGCTCAAACTGTACCTGTTTGGAATAACTTGAGTTCAGCTTGATTGTTTTTGAACAATATTGGCAGGTTTGCAAACGTTTTGTAAGCTTGTAAGGTTTTCACAGAAATGCAATTCTTAGTTTAACTGATGCTAGTTGTGAAGGGTTGATGAAAACCAGAGGTGCGGAGTGGAAGGCCTAATGTCAGAGAACCTGGTCCCAAATACTTAGTTACCTAATTTAAAAACACATAGGCTTTGAGTATTTCTTTTAAAACCCCCAACACTTACAAATGCATTTGTGATATGAGTAAAGATGTAGTATGGCTAGCAAGATGGACAGTATTGTGTTAACGATTGCAAGTTAGTGCAAAGCATGCTTGGAAGTTGTTGCTGTTAGTGGGGATTTCACATTGTGGATATTGGAGCTTGTCTGTGTGGAGGGGAGAGAGAAAGTTTTATGTGATATGCCAAAAAATATTTCTTCAGTAATTAAACAATATTTTTGTTCGTCACCATTTCAACTACCTGCTTAATTTCTGAGGTTTAATTAAGATACAGTCAGCTTGTGCTGACATGGACATAAAATCAATGCCTAGTTTGCCTGAGGAAAAGGCTTTTTCCTTTTGGGGTCTGGCTATGTCTTTTTCTTTTTTTTTTTTTTTAAGGAAAAAATCATTAGCAATTCAGAGAGCAGAAGCAAATAGCCATTTTTAAAATTCATGTCCTCAAATGTTAATTTGATGCTTTGAGGCATAAATGACCTTTCTAACCAGCCCAAACTTGTCAAACAAAGGAATGATAGAAACAAGCTGCTTTGTTCTAATACAACAGGCTGCTTTTCAGGGAGAATTTCAAAACAATTCTGCCTCCCTGTTCTCAACAACATTAAATTAAACTTTGGCCTATGCTATGTTTGAATTTAGATGTGTATGCATCATTGGAGAGAAGGTGATGGAATCTAGACAACCTGTGCAAATTGAACTGTAGACTTCAGCTCCTAAAGCCCTGGGCAAGTGAATAATGCTTTCATCCATAGCTACCCCAGCTGGTATTACTTAGCACTGGAAAAGCAGTTAGGTGTGGGTCAGAAACTGAGGGAAGGATTAAAAGGGGATTTCTTCTTGTCACAAAACTGAAGAGTGGGGGGGAAAGGGAGGAGGAGAGAAATGAAACCACTTCTTGAAACCTTTCATTTAAGTGTTTAGATTGCTGTATACACCCTGGAGGTCAGATTTAAAAACTAAATATAGATCTTTTCCTAGCTCCTAGGGATTTCATTGAGACTGGAACTGTGTGTAAGTATATGCTGTACAAACAGGAAAAACAGTTAGTGCATCGGTGCCAACTCTCTGTCATTATCAGATTTACCAGATAAAAGGTCAGGGTGGAAGACATAAGACAATATCAAAAATGAATATGTCTTTGTACAAGGACTGCATTTTTTCCCTACCTCTTTCCAAAAAGAAGTTAAACTAAATTTAGTACTTAAATACCATTCTTCTGTGCCAGCTGTGCTTGTAGCATCTGAAATTAATCTCATGAAAGAGTGACATGTTTCTGAAGCAAGCACTACAGTAGTAAACTTTTTCTCTAGGAGATAGGTAGAGTTAGAGTAGTAATCTGGTGTTACATTGTATCTTGTCTATTTTTGTCTTATCTATTTTTGTCTTTACTCACTCATTGATCTGCATCCAAAAAAGGGAATATCCAATTCTTGGATTTGTTCAAACTTCAGAAGTTGAAAGACATCCTTTAATTGCTCACTATTTTTTCCATTACTTACCTGTTCAGAGATTTGCCTGGCATGTTCTGCTGTATAACCTGTATTGGCTTTGTTTATCTAAAGCACAATCCTGCCATAATTTTCCCAGCTACATGGGTGGAGGCAGCACTGGTCATTTTCAAATACTCAGCACATGAGCAGTATCAAAATCTCAGGATCATGTTATTACTGTTCATTAATATTTGGTTACTTGAATCTTTTATGTTAGGGTTTATTTTATCTTAGGGCTGAAAAATGGAGTATGTTATGGAAATATTTGAGGAAAGCTAATGTGGTTCCTTTAGCTTTTCCTTTTAGATCACCTTCTTAGAGTTGTTTTGTATAAAACGGGAAGACCACAAAATACTTACCTTTGTGGTTTCTCTCTTTGGCCTGGTAGATGGTTCGTATATAACACCTAATGGTAACTTTTCTGACACTTCAGAAACCATTCATGAAGGTGTTTTACTTTCATAGACTCCCTGATTTCCATGTGTATTGCATGATTTTCTTGCTTAATTGTGTGGTGTTGGGTTTTTTGGGTGCTTATGGATCAAATGTATATACATCATGTTTTTTAAAATTTTCTTTTTGTTCTG
>WAAD01018904.1:12096-82729 GCA_013389945.1 Fregata magnificens
CACAGCTCCGGGGCGGCGAGCCCCGCTCGTGCCGCGGCCGCCTCGGGTGCTGACTGACCCCCGCGGCCGACCCTTCCTCCCAGGCTTCAGCGCCCCCGGATGAGTTGCCTAATTTGATGGCAGTCGCTCCCCGCCGTAATGGGAGGGCCTGCGTGATGGCGGCCGCAGGGGATCGAAGCGCGGCAGGTGGTGCGTGCCAAGGTGGAGTCGCGGCCTTGCGGGTGCTGGCGGGCTCCCTGCCTGCGTGCCGTGTCAGAAGCCGGGCCCAGCGGTGCGGCAGAAGAGACAGGCAGATTCAGGGCGGAAGGTTGGCGTCTTTCGTTGAGGTCAGGACTAGTGCCTCTCTCGGAGGCTGAATGCATCCTGCGCGGGATACGGGCCGTCTGGGCGTCCCCTTTTGAAGCTGCAGTCACCGGTGGCAAAGGCAGCCAAGCCTAGTCGAGGTTCACACCGGGAGAAATTTAGAATGAGGCTTCCTGGCAGATAAAGTGGTGAGCTGCCTTGGGGAACATGTTCCTACCCTCTTGTACCAGCCCTGGTGCTATTCCTCACTGGGTGTTAAATAGTCTAGTAGGTAAATAGCAGCTAAGCCAACCAAAAATTTGGGGTGTGACTTAATTTTTTTCTTAATTAAAAACCCCCACATTTATTAGTATTCTAGATGCACAAAAGGAATTTACAGTCTCAGTCTCTCTGTCTTGCTCTTGTCCAAGGCTAAGAGACGTGTTAGTTGCCCAGACAACCTTGAAGCAAACTCCAGGAATTTCACCCTTCTGACTGGGCCCAGTGACTAGAACACAGTGCTTTCTTGGTGAAGTTTAAGCAGCCATTACTGTGAGTAAGGACTGCTTTTTCTTTCTTTTTTTATTATTTTTAATTTTCTATTTTGCTAAGTGCCACCAAAGGGACAGTTTCCTGCCCTCTTGTTCAGTTTTCTGCTCCCCTTTTATGTCAAACCTGATACTTCTCACCACAAGGTGACTTGATTCAGGTCATTGATCTGCCAGGAAACTTCTTTTTTCACTGCAGACTTTGTTTCCCCTGCCAGATAAATTCACTGTGCTGTTAGGTGAGCTGTGGCTAGCTCTAATGCAACACAAGTGCTGGATGTTCAAGCGGTGTGGGAGGGAGCAGAGCCGTCCAGTTAGTTTAGCTGTGGTCAGACCTCCCAGGCAGCTTCTGCAGTTGAAACTGGACCCGGTGGATTGCAAGTGGCCTACAGCCAATGTTGCCTTTCCTCCTCACATACTCCTCCCCATAAGCCAGCGTTAGAACTCACGGGGCTGAGTGAGGAGCTGGTTCAGGGAGCTAGCACGGGTGAAAATTAACTGGTTTATGTCTAGGGTAAATTTTGACTATCATTAGGCTTTAGCATTTGGATAAATTAGAGGGTTTTTGCAGTTCTGTAACGGAGCTACTGTTTCAAACTGCTGCCCCAGGTATTTTTTTAAGAGTTACTTTACAGGTGTAAAAGCTACAGAATACTTTTGCAAGCCTCTTGATCTGATGGTAACTGCCTGGGAGAAGTACGAGAAATTAGTACAACCTGTTGGCTACCTTCACAGCCAGTCTTTCCAAAGCATTGCTGAACCACCATAACTAATTCCAGCCTCTTGCTCAGAAGAGTGTGTAGCAATATTGTGCTGTGGTCCTGCAATGGGCTTTCTGAAGAAGACTTTTCCTATGTCACCTTTTCTTCTTCAGTTACATCTCTAACTTCCTCTCAGTGGCATTAGTTCTGTAACTTTAGTAGGGAATTGTAATCAGCAGCTTGGAGAGCTAAAAGCCTCAGGTTAATTGATCGTGATGTGCCCCAGTGACATTCTGAAGGATCTTTGGCTGCCTTATTATTCAGGACTAATTTTTTTAAAAACTTGTAAACTTACACAACAAATACTTGGTTTGCTGGCCAGCTTTTTCACAATTCAGTGTTCTTCTAAGCTATTCCTTGAGATAAACCTTTTCCGCTGTCCTCCAATTACAGGCTCCTTGTAAAGGTTTTCAGCTCTACAAAGGTTTCAGTCATGAGCTAGCTAGCTTGCTGAGACAGTTAAATTTCAGAGGCAATATTTACCGATGCTTAATCTAGCCACGGTAACTAGAATTCAACAGTTTAAACAGTCATTATGTCAGCATGACTAGGCATTTGGGTAGCCTCCAAATTTGAAACAAACTACATTTCTTCAGTTCCTGTTGTTTTTGCTAACATTTATCAAGCCCTAGCTACCTATGTCTATAGTGTTCCTTCTGATACTTTTGACTTAGCACTAAGTTTTGTTTTGTTCTCTAAAACCATACAAAGCAAAGCCCTGTTAGGAATTAGTCTGTGCTGCATGCTGGGACAATTTGTTTTTCTTCAGTAATCCCAAGGGGTGAAGGTGTGTTAGTCCACTGCTAGATATAGTTTTGTTTGTTCAAGTATTTCTCATTACCCTAGCAGTTTTAATAGGTCATTAACTGCTAATTCCTGTGTCATTTGAGGTTAATATATCGTGAGATGTGTCACATATGATGTGCCATAACTTTGAAGTGGCTGTTGCTTTTCTGTTTTTTAAGTCATTTTTGTGAGGGAATTACTAATCCAGGCAGGTTATTTTGTGCTTGACTAATGTTGGGGATTGCCATAGTGTATGTTGATATTTTTGCTCAAACAGCTGTCACTTTGGCTATAAATTGCCATATGTAAGCTTCAGTATTTTTGCTGAACCAAGTATCAAGTTAAATATTGTTAGCCTAGGGACAAGGAGTGCTTTTTTGTTGACTTAGTTGTTTGCTAGGTTTTATAGTTCAGTAAACCCTGTTTAATACCTCATCTTCCCTTTTTTTTCCAATTAGCTACTCTAAATGCAGATTTTTTTGAGAGAGCTGATGGAGCTTCCTATGACAGGTTGACACTTTTTAGTGTTACAAGAGGCATGCGTGCTTGAGCCTGTGCTGGAAACTGGTCAAGGGCTTGGCCCACTGTGGGCAGTCGGCAGTGCTGTCCTGTGCTGGATGTTGCCCGTGGGACCTGGCACTTGCCAATGTTTGGCGCTGCCCCAGGACCCCTTCAGAGCCTGCACAGTCACAGGCTGTGTGGCGAAAAGATGCTGCTCGCAGCTGCTCACTGTGGTTTCAGTGGATGCTCAGTTAATGACTTCCCATGTATGCTCTGTTTCCGTAGTCTCCTCATGTCCAGCTTCCAGTCTCCTAATGCTTTGTGGAAGCACTTGAAAAACAGATACCTTTCTACTATAGCTCCATGATAGCTGACATTCATGGAACTCTTTTCTTTTCCCCGCATCAATATCCTCCATGGGGGATGGATTGAATTTCAAGGTGCCTGCAGAGGTCACAAGGGACTCTATTTCTTGTTATGTAGAAGTGATTTTTTTTTCCCTCCATTATGAGGCTATAATTTAAACATACATAATTAACTTATATAATAAACTTATATAAATTGAACTTATATAATGAATGCCTAGGTATTTTGAAATGGAGGCTCCAAAATTAACCATCCAAAATCAATTAATATTTTTAGCAAAGTATTACTAACTTTTTAATTTCTTACTGTCACAACTTGAATCTGAGCTGAGTCTTTAGTTCCAGCCCCTGTGAATGATGCACAGGCATACTGGGCAGGGTAGTTGCTTAATATTTGCAGGGGACAATGAGCTATGATTATGTGGTGCTGATTATTTGCTTGCTCCTGCCACTGACTGTGGCAAGCAGTGCATAGGTTCCCCTTGACTTCAGCTATGAAATCCTAATTGCTCAACACTTGCTTATACTCAGCTTCAGACATTAGAATCTGTTTTATTAATAGAAAATATAGTTCATTAAATTTATTCACTACTCTCTTCTTTTCTCAGTTTCTGTGCTCTACTCTCTCATTTGCTTTTTTCCTGCTTACCTCTATTTTCAGTTCTTTGTAGGGGGCTTGTTGCTATAGTGCTCATTTGCATTATCCACAGAGCTGGAAAGGAAGGAAAAAAGAAAGAAAAGCTAAACTTTGTCAGATGCTATAGAGCTCCTTAGACTTGGGAAAGAGACTTCCACTCTGCAGGTTCAGACACTCGAGGCTTTGCAGGGTTTGCCAGCAGGCAGGGTTATCTTGCTTTGATCCACGAGATGTCACCAGAGGGTAACAAGTAACTGGAAATTTGTATTAAATTGGGATTCAAGCTCACTGTACTGTTAGTTAAGGGAAAGGTACGTGGACAGGGAGCATGGGAAAGCCCAGCACTACTTATGCTGGCTAATCGTAGGATGCTGCAGGCTGCAGCATTTTCTGTGTGGACAGCCTCCTCTCTTTTCTCTTCCATTTTCTATTTTTTTATGGTTTGATGGAAGACCTCACTGTAATGGTACAAGGCAGTATGCTCCATTCTAGATAGCTCGAGTGGCAATAATCATACCACAAAACAGCACTTACCTAGTTACTGATGAATGGCAGAGAGATGGATTTCAGAGTGGATGACTTGTGGCTTCAGTGAACCTGTTTAAACAGGTCAGCTGGGTTGATTCTTTTCTTACCTGTTTCACCTGACCCTTCCCACTGAAAGCCTCAACTGGGTATTTTTCAGGATTGCTAAACTGAAGTCTGCAGTCTTCAGTTTCCAGTTTCAAATGCCTGTCTGTCCCATTTTCAAATTCACAGGTACTACAGGGTTTATTTGCAGTATTACCACAGTGTTTCTGTAAGGTTGCGATCAGATGAGACAGGCTGACCTGATCTAATTTATTGGTGCTGCCAAAAGGGATGATTCTGTTTCCCTCTCCTCCTTATGGGGCCTCCTAGCTCCACTGCCTCCCTTGCTCCAGCTCTGGTGCTGACTTCAGTGATGAATTCAGCTCACTAAGCCAGCAGAAAATTGTACTTTGCTGGGCAAGTTCTCTGCTGACTCACTGAGTAGAACAGTCTCATCAAGGGGTCATATTAGTACCAATATGAGGACTGATGCAAAGGAGGGAATGAGGAGATAATAAGCAACAGCTTGATGTCCTTTCCCTACATGCTACATCGTCATCACTACTACGCATCTCCTCAGCTAGGTGAGCTGACTTGCTGGTCCAGTCTGCAGCTGATTTGACACGTCTGTTCACTGAAATACTTTGCAATCACCAACCTCCAAAAAAGTCTTCTTCAAAGTGAGCGAACTGCTCCTGTGACCCTGGAATTTCCAGTAAAGTTTTGTCTAATGGATTACCCAGGTCCCTCCAAAAAGCAAGAAATCTAGACGTTACAGGGTGGCTTTACTTTGCTGCACTCTGTCACAAGCTCTTTTCTGTTCCTTTATGTTAATGACATTGCTTTTAAAGGATAAAAAAGGTGCAACCTGGATGTGAATAAACTTGCCATGACTCGTTAGACAAAACCAAATAGATAGTCCAGATTTGTATGCCACACATATAGATATCTAATAGTGTAGACATACAGGAGATCTGCTACACTCCACAGAAGATGAGAGGTGTGTTAGTAGGGTAGCATGAAATGACAATACTATTACTATGCATGCAATTAATACCTATGGATCTTAGCTACTCGATCCTGCATATCATGACTTAGTAGTTTAGCCCACTGGTTAGAAGCATGTATGGTATCTTGAGAGGGGACCGGATCTTCAAAAGCCTCTAGTAGCTCTAGCTGGAGATCTAACCATTTTGCTGCAAAGCCAGAAGGCTTGTAGCATACATGTAGCGCTCACAGCAGACTGTGTCTGTCTTCCCAGCAGCCTGCATGGAAAACTGGAGCAAAAAGCGGAAGAAGGAAAGGGAACCTTTCCTCTGTTCTGCCTAAATGTATTGGATCTAAAACCTCTTGATGAAACCTTTCCATTTCAAGAAATTGGCATTTTGCAACCAAGAACTTGTTTTGCTAGAAAATTGCCCACCGAATCTCCTTACAATACCGTGTTTGTTTCTAGGCTATTGAAGTTAAAAATCTTAAACTACTTTGTATTGCGTGGTGAGTTTCGACTTAGTTCTCTGATTATTTATGACTGGCTAAAGAAATTCTAGGTGAAGCTGTCTGAATCATAGTGAGACTCATCTTTCTGCTGCAGAGGTGTTAGAAGCAACTGGTATGAAATTCTAGGAACAAAACTGTAATATTCTACAGCGACATGTGAGAGATTCCTGGTGTGGGATGGTAACGAGATTCTTGGCACTGAGCCCATCCTCATCTTCCTTGGATGGACATGGCTGGGATTCATCAGAACAGATGTGCTCTTCAAGATCAAGGAAGGGAGCTGTCAAAGCTCAGGAATTATCTCATCTCCTAATACAGAAACTCCAAAGGAAGCCTTGCTCAATTCTCTTTCATGGAGTTGAGAAAATGTTTCCATCCCATAAATAGATTATGAATTCTGTCAGTTCATTACAGATCCACAGCCAAACTCATTCCAGAGTTATGCCAGCAGGAGTTAGTTCAGAGTTCAGTTAGTTAGTTAGTACGGGTAACCCAGTCATTGCAAGCAAGCTACTTGCTTTCTCCTCTCTGCTGAAGGCTTGTTATCTGTCAAGAACTGAAGTGGCCAAGGGGAGATGAAAGCATAAGGATTAAGCAGAAAGCTTAGCTGAGCCTTGACCTCAGGAGAATTTAAAATTACTCCTTTCCACCAAATTTTGACTTTGCCATTTTTTTTCACTTGTGATGGAAGACTAAATGACATCCATGTGTCCAAATCCAGTGTTGTTTTTTAACCGCTAACTTTAGGCTTTAATCAGATTTAGCATAAAACTCACAATGGATTTATGAAATCCTCTGAAGGAGACACTCAGATCAAACCCTACTTGTATAATTTGTTACTATCCTACTATCAAGGCAAGGTTATACTCAGCAAACTTTTCAGAGGTGTTACAGTATAAGCAACATCCATAGGTGCTGCCAACAAGAGCATCAAGTGATGGAATGTGCTTATCAAAGAACTGTGTTTTCTTAGAAAAAGGGAGGGGGGGAAAAAGAGGCTTTATTCTCACAGCCTTATTTACTGAGCAGTAGTAAACTGAACAGACAAGATCTGCCATCTAGTTTAGTCTAAGGGTACTCCAACCTCTTTCACATGAATAAACAGCATGCATATGCTAGAAAATAGTAACTGAGTAATTGCTTGTCTGTCAAAGGGAATATTCAAAAGCTCAAGGAACTGCACAGAGTGACTGAGGTTCTGTGGCTTATTCCTCTCGTCAGGGAGTCTCTTCAAGGCATTCTGTGGTTTAGCATAGAAAGGAGAAGCAGAGGAAAGCTGTTTTTTTGTAGCATTCTCCCTAAAGTAAATAGAGGTCTAATAACTTTGGTGCATTGGAGTCTCCTCTCCTGGAAGCTTGGGATGGATAAGAGGTTATTGGAGAGCCAAGGCTTCCTGTCTCTTCCAAGAAAGAAAACAAGTGGAACAAAAATCATGCAAAACCCCTTCATGTTAGGAGGCCAGTAGCTTACTTGCAGTTGCCACTCACACAATGGTTAAAGGAACCAGAATTTTTGAAACTGTTGTTCAGATGTATAATGTGATATGGCTGCAATTTTAACTTCAGTGGGAGTGAGAAGAAAACTGGATGCAGTTGTTATTTCAGGGGCACAGCAAAGTTATATTAATAATTTCTATAAATATTCTTCAAGAAAGATGTGAAGCAGTTTTCAAATTTTAAATGCGAATGTACAACAGGCTTTGTTGCAAGACCATATATTTGAGATTCAACAGATTTCAAATTACCTAGAGCCATGAAGTTCACTTGGCAGCCCCAACAGAAAGTATTGTCACAGTACTGACCCTAGAAAATGTTGGCAGATCATGTTACTGCATACATGGAAATACTGGTCTGAATGAAATCTATCCCACCAAGTGATGTGCCTTTTGCTGCATGAAACTCCTGCGTTTTTCAGTAGTCAGCACTGCACTGCCTCTGGAAATGACAGAGTGGAAAATGTCATGGATTATGATCACCAAATCCTTTGCCTTCATAGAACTTTCTTCAGCTCAGTCACCTTTCTATAATAGAAACATGACATCTAAAATTAAAACAGATATTATATGTATGTTGGTACTCATGTTTACGTGCACATACAGTGTAGCTAGTCAGAATGTGGATTTCTGCAAGCTCTGTTAGGAAAAGAAATTAATTATTAAGTCAGTCATTTCTATGATGTGATGTGATTTGTGAGTAGCCAGAAGGACAGTGGAAAGTCCTATCTTCCTGAAACCAGGTGGATTCAATCAAAAAGGAGTATTTTATTTGCTCAAAGTTCCAAACATTTCTTTTTGGACTACTTTTAAGCCAAAAGTTTTGTCTATTATCTCACTAGAGCTCTGTCACTGTGTTTTCTACTTCAATTGCAACTTCTATCTCCTTGCTGGCCAGTGTCCTGCCCTTCACGTATACGCACCTCTACTACCTGTACGGTTTCCTTTGCTCAGTTACTGGGCCTTGTTTTGGGTGGGGATACATAACTGTGTTTGTCTACATCCTTCTAGTATTCCAGCTACCTGGTTCCCAAAAAAGGAGTTAAATTATTTCCTGAATTATCAGACATGCTTGAAATTTAGTGCAATACATATTAATATTTATATGTTCTTTTGATATACATATGTTGAAATGCATCTTGATTGTATATGTGATTTGATTGCATTTTGCAATGAAATTTTAAAGGCATTTTAACAGAAAGATATAAAGAGTAATGTTTACATAAAGAAAATAAAATAACACACTAAGAATTGAATCATACAAGTGTGCTAACAATCTTACAAAATTTTGATCTATTGCTACCTAAGGTTCATATAGAAAACATCTACATAAGTCATCTGCTTTCAAACAGGAGAATTTTTTTCATCTTTTGATTTCTTAAAGACAAGGATGGTTTTAGTCTTGCTTCCTGAGAACATAAGGTTATATGACTGTGGGTTGTCTATGTCCATATATGTCTGGGTCTGTTCTCTCCTTCCCCTCCCTGTAACTTGAACCTGTTGGCTACTTTCAGACAAGTTTGAGAAAAGGTCATGGGTCTCAATGGTATTAAGTTCCTAAAAGTTTCGTGATAATAGCTAACTGGATAGGAATAAAAAGACCCTTTAAGTGCCCCAACTAGCAGAAAGGTTGCAGAGCTATTAGATACCAGCGTATCCACATAATGGAGATTCCTTATAAATTCTGATCTCTGATTATGGTAAATACCATCCAATTTATTATTATGATTTATCATTTACCATATGAATTGCACAAAAAAGAGAGGAAATCAGTTTTACTTAGTTCTTGTACTCAGGAGTAAGTATTTCATGCTGTAGTCAAAACTCCATTGTAGCAGATTACATTCAGTCTGATGGAGAATGTGGCACTTCAGCATATCACACAGTGAAGATGTCCTGACAAGGAAGAACAGGAAATCTTCCAAAAAGTACCCAGAATTGACATTTGGGGAAAACTACAGGATTTGTCCTTCAATAACTACAAAAGATAAAATAGGCAGAAGGCATGTAGAGTTTGTCAGCAAATTTAAAGATTAAATCAGGTTTGGTGAAGCTGGGATTAGGGAGAAAGAATTTCCTGCCATTTTACATATGTAGCTTGTTTGGTTGGATAAGGGGTTAAATCTAATTATATCTTTCTTTTGAGTGTGAAGAATGATAAAGCAAGATTTGATATTATTTAATTAAAATTGAAATATCTTTCAAAGGATTTTGAAGATAGTACCTTGATTTTCAGCTCTTATTGTAGGTCACGAGTTAAGGTAAAATATGTTAAAGAAATTGTTTTAATTATGTGTAACAAAATATTTTGCCTGGTTTTAGAGTTCAGAGTTGATAACAAAATTATAAGCTTAAAGGAGGAAAAAAACCAAGTCATTTTAATATTTTGAGGTGCATTTATTCTTCCCAACTGGAACAGTCCAGACTTCTGAACTTCAGGAAGTTTGAAACTTGCTTTCTAAGAAGCATACTGGATTCTTCTATGTTGTTCCTGATAGCTAACAGATAAGGTTTGCTGTGCCAAATTCTCTTCTTGTGGGTGTAGAGTGTCGGAATTTAGCAAGCAGTATTCTTGACAAGGCACTAGAAGGAACTGAAGTTTCTCACGATTGTATTGTTAAACAGAGTACGTTTCTGTAAGTAAAGTAAAAGTAAGGATAAGTAAAAACTGTTGAATATATGTAAATGTTAAGGCCAGCTCACACCAGATGTCTTATACTAAATTGCTTTAATCAGTAATATAGCAGAAATACTGGTAAGAAAGGGTAAGCTGTTCCTTAACCTTAAACATCATGTCCCTCAAGTGCTTCAGGCATGTTGCTATACCACATTACAAATCTAAACAACAATGTCTGCTCTGAAAGGCAGGACCTCAAGTCCTGGACAGACAGAAATTCACATTTAAACAGTAGTATAATCCTTTGAGACTTCTGTTTCTCTAATAGATATGTGTTAGAGAAAAAGATACGTGAGACTCAGACCAGATACTGTCCTAAAACATAGCTGAGTTTATCCTTTGATCTTCACTAACACTGGTCTTGATGCCAAGGATAGTTTCTCTCTACTGCATGTCTCCTGATGCTTTTTCTAAATCTGTGGTTTTAAACTAGAATTTTACTACTTAATGTCTCATTCTCTAATGCTGTTGGGCCAGAACATTGTTCTTTGTTAACTGGAACTGAGATGGTTTTATATAAGCCTGCAAGGCACCTTATGTCATTCAAAAGTGATGGATAGAAGATTACAAAAAATGCATATGGCCCCATTAAAAAAAACCCAAACAACTTGCTTGTTAATCTTTATCGGCCAGATCTCAGCAATAGCAATGTGAAGACCCTGTTCCTGTTTCAAGTTAAAATTCCATACTGAGGTGAGGTTTGCAGTGGAAGAAAAAATCTTTACTAGATCAGCACATAATTTTGAAAATAATTGGCAAGCTTTTGGGTAGTGAGCTCAGCTTTCAAGGTGTTATAATAATTCTAGCAATTGTGTGTAATAACATTAATGATGTGATCTTTATAATAAGATTTTTTGATCCAAAGAGCTCAGCACCTGTGTGGTCAACCACATGTTTAAGTAACTTTCTTGTATTTGAATGAACGAACTTAGCTTTAGTGACATTTGAATAATCATTACTGGTGTTGTGCTCCATGATTTATGTCACTGTAAAAACATACATTGGTAGATCAAGCCCTTCTTGTAGAAGAGGAAGAAGAATATATAAAGAGCTACCTAGTATACAAAAAGCAAGAGGACTTTCATTTTCATGCCAAAGAGGGAACTGTGAGCAATGACACTTCCAAACACCATAAATGTGAACTGTATGCAGTCTGTATTGGGTGTTAAGGAATAAAAAGATGTAAGCAGAGAACTATAAGTAAGTGACTGCTTTAAGGAGACAAATGAGATTTTTTTCAAGTGACCCAGAAGATGGTGAGGTGATGAAAGAAGCGTAGGGATACCACTAGAGTGCATTTTAGATGGTTAGTGCATTGATAGCATTGCAGGTATCAAGGCCCACGTGAGGGCAATCTGGGGGTCAGATGACTGGTACTCAATGAAGGCTGGAATGAAAATGCTATTTACCATGAGTAAAGGTTTCAAGGTCAGACCATAAATGTGCCAGTTAGGAAAAGAAAAGAATTTCTGCTTTGATTGTACTTAAATGAAGATTGGCTTATGTCCAGGAGGAACTACACCTAAGAAAGGAAGAAACAGACCTGTGAGATATGGGAAAGAATGTTTTCATTGAAAAAAATGTGAGCAGAAAAAATGCAGTCCAGCAGGAAAATAAATAAATGGTAGAGCATTCAGCACAAAGCTCATTGTAATGATGGCAAGGACAATTTTAGGGACCCTATAAAGCATCAAACATATGTAGTAAGTAGAAAAAGAAGTATTGTGCAGAGTCAGAAAAACTATGTAAACTGAGTTGATAAAGAATGATCCAAAGGTCCAAATCTAGCTGATAAGTCGAGAAGGACAGAAAAAGAAGCAAGACCTTTGGATTTAGCCACAAGCCAATCATTAATTTTTTTAGAAGGTCAATGTGAGTAGAGTGACCGTAGCAAAATCAACTGAATCAAATAACAAGCATTTGAGCAGAACTGGCATAAACTTAGTTGGTGTTTTTTTAAATTAAATAGATGACAAAAATTGCTAACTAGGAATTAAGTAGCATCAAGAAAATTCCTTTTTGAAACTAAAAAGAACATCCTTGTATCCTTTTCCATACAAGAATAGTGTTTGAGGCAATTGTGTTACAAATGAGTCCTAACAAACTAAGATGAGTGAGTTATGAAAAAGTTGTGCAGTCATATGAAACAGAGCAAAGCATGCTTGATATCATACCAACTAAAATAATTAACTTTGCTCTGAGAAGTATGTAAATTCATGAAGAGAGAACTCGCACTGTCCTTCTTCTCCTGGGAAGGTATAGTGTTTACCTGTGCCAAAAAGGCAAACTGCTGAATGATTAATTACCCAGTAGAATAAAACTTGCTTACTCGTATACCTAAGGTGTTCTTAAACGGTAGCTGATTTGCTGTATTCTAAGACCATAGCTTATGTTTTAATATACGTTAATACTAGTGATGTTTACCTCTTTCCGGCTATAGAGATGTCTGCTGAGTTCACTAGCACATACAGATCTTACATATAGAAGTCATGTTAAATATCATGTCTGTTCACAGCCATGCCCCACTGCACGAGCTCTGGATAGTGAAGCATAGCCTGAAGGAGCATTGAACAAGGCTGAAGAAATGCTAGGCACTGCATGGGTGATAAAGGCAGAACCAAAAATAACAAGGTTGAAAGAAAGATGCGGATGTTTACAACTTTAAACAGAGCAACTCAGGCAAAACTAATCTTTGCTATGTCTGCTTTTTACTTTTGTAAGGCAAAATCAAATTATTTGAAAGTGAACTTGTATGCAAAGTTGAGAAAATGCAGAATAATGTGTAAGGCTAAGGGGGGTATAATAAATATGAGTAGAGCTGGTAGCAAACACATTTCTTGTAGACTGCAGTTCTGTTGAAATAGAAGTATTTTTGAAGATACTTCTGTTGATTTTATCATGGAGAGATTTTGCAGGGGAAAATAAGTATAGGTTTACTAGGAGCTAACCATTATAGGTTATCGTTTTAAGATGACTTTTCATCATATCACAATATGGATTCTGACAAGCCAGAATTTGCAACTAAAAGTGTTTGGGATATTCTCGAAACACCCCTTTGGTAATTAAAGAATTAAAACATTTTTAGGTGAGTCACAAAATCTTTAGGTTGTAGTCTAAAAATCTGAATTCTTAACATGAATTATTGGAATTTTTGGTAAAATTGCATTTCTTTTGTCTCCTACAGGTTTAATGAAGAACATGCATATTTGATGACTAAAAATAACCGAACGATGCACGTCAGTAAACTTTTTAGAGAAGAATTTTAAACCTGACCGGACATGTTCAAAGTCGAATTGCTGCTAAAGAGCCATTTGTGGGCATGAAATCCAGGTATGTTGAAAGAGGCCGTCAGGCAGCTTTGGAGATTGCCTCATCCGGCCGGACTGCGCCTCCCGGGGCCTGGGTCCGGGGCCCGATCGCTCCAGCCGCTCTTCCACCCCGACTCGGGGCGGCGCGGATCGATCCCTGGGCGGCGAGCGCGGGGAGCCGCGGGGAGCGCGGGNCAGAGATGCTGCGAGTGCGGTGCTTGCGCGGGGGGAGCCGGGGAGCCGAAGCGGCGCATTACATCGGCTCGCGGGTTGGTGCCGGGCAGATCCGCCGCCGGGCTCGGAGGGGCTGGGATTGAGGATGCTCCGTCGGGTGCAGGCGTACGGGGGTGCTCCGAGCGGTGGTGAGCGGGCGCGGGACGGCTACGGGCTTCTTTGCCTGAGGCTCACCCATGCGTCCTCCCCGTTCAGCAGCACAGAGTTCAGTGACTCCGGTCGCCACTGTCAATGCTGTGCTTCTCTGTCATTACTCTCCTAAACTGAGTGTATTTTACAAGGCAAATTGTCCTTTAAGCGTCTCGTAGGCTGTGAATAAATTAGAATGGCTGTGACAAACTGTGTTTCTGTTAATGCTCCAAATAATGTAGGTTGCTTTGGGATTACAGTGTAAGGCACTTGTGGACTGAACCATTGCTTTTTGCCTTTTGTAAGGGAAACATAATTTTAATTCTTATTTTTGTTTTAAGCTTGGAAGAGTCTTTACAGGATGGGTGCAGCGATCTTTCTGGAGCACCCAGGCAGCTACAGCTTCCCAGAACACCTGTGCTGCTGATGACAACAAGGCTACTAGCCCTGTGCCTAAGGATTGTCCTGTTTGCTCATACAATGAATGGGACCCACTGGAAGAGGTCATTGTGGGAAGAGCTGAAAATGCTTGTGTCCCACCTTTTTCTGTGGAGGTTAAGGTAAACAATAAAACCCCAACCTTGAATAGGAAATAATGCAGGTTTTATATATACAATTTGCTTAAGCTTTACAGTGCACAAGGTGCAGTGTTTACTCTTGAGGATTCTTCTTTCAAAGTAGTTGTTTACATCTGTGAAATTTTACAGCATAGCCATGTTGGTGGGGGATGTGCTTTTTCTTCCCACTTTCAACTGAATTAGCTGTTTTAACAGAAGTCAGTAGTAGAGAGAATCTCTAATATGTACAATCTGCTCTACTAATATAGCCCTGGTGCTATCAAAGTACACACTCTAGCATTTGAGATAGTTGGTAGGACTGATGAAAGTTTAATTGGGCTCAAAACTAAGTGGGGTTACCACTTGAAAAAAAAGTGTAGTTTTCTACTTAATAGTCTGAGAAAGATTGAGTTCTATAGCTGTAGACTAGCAGGGCCATTCTGTTTAAATGGCTATTAAAACAGTTCACTGGAACTCTTACGTACTACAGTAAGTATTGTATGGAAATACATACTCCTGTGTTTTTCAGAGTTTTTCTGTGGTTAAAACTACAACAGCAACCTAAATAAATCCACATTTCTTTGTTCTCTGAAATGTTGTGGTTTAGAACAGGAAGACTCAAAACAGTGGGCTTGTGCCATATTTTTATTGTGCACTTTACCTGGACTTTAAAGCTGCTAAGTGTGTGTTGTTACCTGCATTCATGGGGATGATCTTGAATTGTTCTCTTCCAGTGTCACTGTACAGTAGTGCCTCCAAGGCAGCACATAATCTGTGGCTATCGCAGCAAAATGATCTGGCACACTACTTCTGCTGAAGAGACCTTAGTAAAATTTTAAAGGATATCTTGACAAAGTTGACCAGAAGACCTCGGTTAAAAAAAGAACGGGAATTCTTCTGATCTGACATTGAAGGAATGGCAAACAGAGATACTGAAAATATGTTTAAAGTGCTGGAAATGGTAGTTTAGAGGAAGTTTGGGATGTACCTGTGGAGAAGACTTCTCTTCCCCCAGGCCCTTTCAAGTCTGTATATTTTTCTTTAGAATCTGTGCTGTGATTCTGGGCAAAGCTGTTTGGAGGAGTGTGAGTGAATTACTGCAGCTTGGTAGTTCTAATCCCCAGATAGAAGAGTAATCATTTGACTTACATTGGGACATTTGAGATGATATCTTGGCCCTAGTGAGCGCAATGAAAACTTTACCACTGGCTTCATTATGACTTGTATTTACTCCTTGAAAGCTGAAGCTCAGTTACCAACCTCTGGAATCCTGTTTCAGACACTCCAAAGATATTCTAGCAGCTTCAGAAAAAGAAGCATATGAGGATTGGCATTTCTAATATACAAATGTATGTATATGCATTTATGTACTTAAAACTGCCATAATGAATGTACAGGAAGAGTAAGGGGAAAAACATTTCTAACTTTGTTATGTTGTAACATTAAATAAGGCAAGGTAACATTAAATTAACATTAAGGTAACATTAAATATGTTCTGAAGTAGTGGCCAAGGGCTTGCTTTAATGTCAGAAAAAATACTCTTTCAAATGTCTGACTTGAAGTGTGACATGCTATACAGCTACCCTGGTTCTAGTGTTTATTAAGCCATAATTAATCAAATGAGGTCAGAACTTCACTTTCTGTTACATGCAATATCAGAAGCTCAGTGAGGAATGGCAAAGTACAGGATCACCTCTGCAATTCAAATACCTACAACTTGGGGTTAAAGCAAGCTTTAGCTTTGCTTTATGTAAACTGCCAAGTCTAAAGAGTACCTTGGCCACAACAGGTAATAGTAATAGAACATGCCAGCTGAGATGTGGTTTCCTCTAGTTTTCTCTGCTTTTGTCTTAAGTTATGCTGTAGAAACTGCAACAGTAACTTTACCTGGGGGTGTTCCTGAATAATCCAAACAGTAGTCCAAATCCTACCTTGCCAATCCTCAAAGATATTAATAGATTCACTTACTGTTCATATCTTTGCTATGTGGCTGAAAGGTAAGGTGTATATGTGTGTGTTGCTCCAGTGTAATACAACAGCCAGAAATCCCTGCTGCTGTCCCTGTAAGTAGCAATACTAGGGTTGATGTGTATCACATGTCTTCTGCCAAGTATGAATGAGGGTCATTGGTTATAAAAACAGCAGTTTAAAACTAGAGAATTTGAGTTGTATAGCGAAAAATTGAGGCTTTGGTCCTGAGGTGCTTTTAAAAAAAAAACACATCTCGAAGTGTAACAGTTTTGGTAAATACTTGCTTTGAGGTACTTCTAAGTTATGTTTTAAGATTGTATGCATGTTTATTTACAAAATATTAAGTGCAGGAAATATGGCTGCATTCAGCACTCTCGTACTTTGAGACGTGGTTTTGGTATACACAAGTCTTTTTGCTGTGATGTAGGAATGATGTGCTTGGCATAAGAAGGAGGAAGGAATGAACTGAATAGGGAGCCCTACATATCTGATTAATATTAATGAGCCAACACTTTATTACATATCCTTTTGGGAGTTTGAAATGGGCAATGTTGCTTATGTAGAGGTAAATACACTATTGGGAAACATGAGAAATCTTAACTAGGACGTTAACAACTACATTAATTAGGAAGATGCCCTTTTTTGAATTAGCACTTTGGTCAAAAATCTCACATTTCAGATGTATTCTTCCGAAGCAGTTGACACGTGGTCAAACAGTTGAGCTTTATAGCTTTGTGGTCTTGTTTTTCAGTATATTTTGTGAATAATAATGCATTTATGGTGAAGAAGTATTATTACCACAGATCATTATATCTTGAGTGAGTAAGCGGGGGGTGGGGTGGGGTGTGTGTTTACTACTGAATTAGGCAAAAAGCATTTTGATCTGAATTTCTGTTTCGATGTACTAAATTTAATAACTGTCTTTACTAGCTTTAAGGTACATCTCAAGAGCATTAACATTGATAATGTTAATTATTTTCCACAACAAATGTTTAAAATATATAGCAACTATAGGGAGTAATTCTGCTGTTTCTTAAGGACCATCTTTTCCTTACGGCACACTCTTACATTTCTTTCTGAAAAGAAAGGGTTTTTCTTAAATGCTGCTACGGTTTCTCAGGTACTCTCAGACAGTAGGTTATAAGGTGCATTGAGGAGATTATTTAAAGCTCTTTTCTGTGTCCTGGCCATGGTACTTATTGAACAAAGGGGCCTGAAATCTCAACCCTGAATTGGTATGAAATAGATGTCCCAGTCATATACCCTTTTCCCAGTTATTCAGAAGGTAGGGATATGAGTGGTGTTATGGTGTTAACCCTTACTCTGTCTTTAAGATTGTGCCATATTAGTGCAACACAAATGTAATTTCTCAGGTTTGAAAAAGAGCAGTACTAGATGACACCTGGTGAAGAGGGGAGCTGCACCTCTAAGGAATTAATGATATTCAAATACATCGTGGGTAGCTCTGAAAATAACTAGCTTTACTCCTTAGGACAAATTTGTCTCATTAGCAGAACAGGTTTCCATAGGAATGCTAGGCGCTTCATATGATCTGCATGTAACTTCTGAACAGCTGGCAAGTCTGAGGTGATCAAATTACCCAAGACCTTACTTGGAGAAAAAGAATAAATTCCTTCAGGAAGAATGGGAAGAAACCTCAGTACTGGAGGAGCAGGATGGCCATGCTGAGACCTTTGCCTGGGCTCTTTATATAAATGTTAAGGATGTCTAAAAGGTTGAATTTTCTCTTCCTTCTGTCTTACCTCTCTAGCATGAGGGCAAATATCCAGAAATAGTAGAGAATACAGTGGATGGCCTGGATTGTTAAAGGAGATCAGACATGCCTTCAGATGAATGGCCTTGGCTGCTTGGGCTCACTGACAGTACTAGCACAAAAGGAATATCGTTGCACTGGTTTTGTCCAGAACATTGCTTTCTGGAAGGTAGTCAGGACTGCAGCATGAGGAGATAACCTCATGTTTGGGAGGGCAGGTTCTCCTGCATCCCATTGCTGTCACTCATGCTGCCTGAATGAGCAGGACTGTTTGGTAGAAGGAAGGCCTGATCACTTGCTTGCCTGTTCCTGACCCCTTCTGCTGTTGTTCCAGAAGGGGTCCATATGCACTTGTTCCTCTGTCATGTTAGTGTTAGCAGAGACCCATCAAAACTGCTGGTTTTACAGCTTATAAATCTGAATGAAGTACTTTCAAAGATACACTGAACTGAAGCAGCATCATTTGTTTTGATTATGTGTCTGGATTTTCTTAACCATGAGAACTAGGACATTATTTTGAATTAGTTTTTACTTTGAGACGACTGTCACAGGATTTCAGGAGCAGAGGATTTAGGCCTGTAAATGTTGTACTTGTTTTGATCCAACCCTGACAGGTGAATTTAGTATCTCTTTCATTTTCTAGACTGCTGCTGTACCTGAAGTATGGCCCCTTCTAGCCAGCAAGGCATGTTACCTGTACTTGGGATGGCTTTAGAATTCCTGATGTCACCACTGTGACAGTACCGAAGTGAGGTTTTAACAAGGTGACTACAGATGTATGCATTTTGGAGATGAGCTCAAGGTTGTTTTCATTTAAAAACATGTCTGCTAGCCTTATTAAATAGCAGAGTCTATAGGGTTTGCTGTGTTTGGTGTGTTTGTACAGGTCTAGTGTAATAAGGACCAAATCTTCTATGGCCACTTGGCAATACCAGCCACTAAATACTAACTGAAGTGTAATGTAGTCTCCTGGTTTTTCTCATAAAGAGACTTTCTGTAGGGCTATGGCTAAAGAGGGGAAGAGACTTCTAGAAATATTTATTACATGATTTATAATAGTATTTCCATCAGTAGAGACAAGTAATATAAGCTACTGATCCAACTATATCCAAAAGTATGAGGAAATGAAATATCCTGAAAATCCCATCTAAAAGTCAAACTAAACTTGCAAGTGGGAGTGAAATGTGTACTTACTTCTCCACATTCCAGAATGGCTTTCCCTTCTTTTTTCCTGCTGTTCCTCAGAGGACTTTTTTCTTGGGCATCGTGCCACGTGTACAGTCTGTCAGCACTACTGAAACTACCTGCTACTTGAATGAGCCTGCTTAGCACATACAGCTGAAACTTAACTTTGTTACTGTATGTAAGTGTTTGTGAAGACATCAGCCATTCACAACTAGTCTAATACCTGCACTTAAGTAAGTTTGATGACTGGACACATGCATATTGTAAAACATCTGGGTGAAACCTTGCCAATGGTGTGTATAAATAGAAGTATTAAAGACAAAAAATAAAGACAGCAGAGTCCTACCAGGATAGGGATTCTCAACCAGGAATAATTGAGCATTTATCTGAAGCATTGAAGCTTCTCCCTTCCTCCCCCCTCTCCCTCTGCCCCTTTATTTTAGAAGAATCAGCAGGATATTAACAATTCTTAGCAACTCTTCAAAATATTGCAGGAATCAAATATAAGGCACACTACAACATCTTACAGTCATAACACATACAAAGCAATGGGAACTCAGTGAAAGAACAAGAAACTTTGAACATTAAGAATTGTGTCTTATGCATCTATTTCACTCTACCAAAATAACTGATGCCTATTCTTTGTCACTTACCTGTCCTTTTGTTTTAGGCCAACACATATGAAAAGTATTGGGGATTTTATCAGAAATTTGGAGGCCAGAGCTTCCCCAAAGACCATTTAAAAAAAGCTATTGCTGAAATTGAAGAGATGTGCAATATTTTGAAAAGAGAAGGTGTAATTGTCAAGAGGCCTGATCCAATTGACTGGTCTGTGAAGTATAAAACACCTGATTTTGAGTCTACAGGTAAATGTTCTTCCATTGTTGAAGGCCTTGTCTGTTTAGCTCTTGTCTGAGACATTTTGGATATCATCTAGTCTACCTTCTTGCTTGGAGCAGGATTATTGCCAGTGCTAGATGAGGTCAGTGATGGCTTTGTGTAGCTATGACATGGAAAATCTCCAGGGATGGAGATTCTGCCACATGGTTTGCTGAGCTGTTTCGGTGCTGCATGGACTTCCTAATGAAAGACATTTTCCTAATACCTAACCTGAACTTCCCACACCAGCATCTGTTGCCAGATTCCCTTGCTATGTTGTCACTGCCACTACCAAGACTTGTTCATTTGTCATGTTTAACGGCTCAGAAAGTAGCTGTAGGCTGTTACTGCTTTGTCCCCTACTTGCCACATGAAATAAGCTGAGGTTCCTCCACTTCTCCTCCCAGGTCATGTGCTGTAAGGTCCCCCTGACTGTCTTGATAGCCCTTTGTTGGATCCTAGAGTTGGATCCATCTTAAACTATGGAGGCCAAAACCAGAAACAGTTTTCCAGGAGGATCCTTACTAGTGTCAAGGAAATCTGAATGTCTCTTCACCTACTGGCCACATTCCTCTTTGTATAGCACCATATGGCTTTGGTTATTTGCAATGAGAGCACACTGGCTCATGCTCATCTTTGCATCAAGTGTAGTCTCCAGGCTCCTTTCATGTCAAATGTGTTCTTAAGTTGTTCTAGTGGAATTCAAATTAATTAGGGAACAGATAATGATAACGAAAAGTCTGATGGGACTGCTTCCTGCACTAGTTATGTGTTCCATCAAATTCTTCTTCTGTGCTATTACTTTTTAAAAGGATGGCATATAAAGAAATGAGATCCACTTGGAAAACTTGCTACCCGTGATCACCTTTTAAAGTCGTCTGAGTAATTCATAAGCAGTTGTCTAGTTAATGTCCATTAACCAAATTATGAAGTGGAGGCTTGTAGATTGTGGATGACTTTCATCTAGCCGTGAACGTGTTATGAGTGAGGCTTTGTAGCAAAATGTTGCATGTATTTTGAACAAAAAAATGTCACTTAGAAATCTTACTGAAGAATGTAAGGACCTCAAATTATGTGCTGGTTTCCTGACTTTTGTAAAGATGCTTTTTGCCAGTCTTTTGGATAGAAGTAGTGGTAAAAAGGAGCATGAAAAGTGAATAAGCTGAAAGAGCTGAGAAAAGCGTATTTGTCTCATGGCTTAATGCCCTTTTTCCTTTCAGGTATGTATGCTGCCATGCCAAGAGACATCCTGCTGGTGGTGGGAAATGAAATTATTGAAGCGCCTATGGCTTGGCGTGCTCGGTTCTTTGAGTACAGAGCATATAGACGAATAATCAAAGATTATTTCAACCATGGTGCTAAGTGGACAACTGCTCCCAAACCCACAATGGCAGATGAACTCTATGATCAGGTATTGTTCTCATTTTGCTTCAGAACTTCTGTTCTGGTTATAAAGAATTTTGTTGATAGTTTCAACCTGGTATCTAGGTTTCACAAAATTGGGGGTGGAACAAAACAACTCTGGAAATTTGTGGTTTGTCTACTGTATGCAAATATTCTGTAGCCTTTCCAGGTGAAACTGAGTGTGTGCAATTAGGGAATAAGAAAGAGGAAGTTGTGCCTATTGAATTCAAGTCTGCTTTGAATTGTTTGGATTACTGGCTGTAACTTAGCATTATTAAAGAGGAAGTAATGCTAGAGAGACATCACAAACATTACCTTAAAGAATTTGTATTCCCTGAGAATGTCCATATGTCCTGAGTGTATCAGGAAAGTGGGAAAGAAGATATATTTTGTCACAGAAAAACCCCTCATAATCCTTGTTCTGCGTGATGATTAGTATTTTGAAAGCTACGTAAAAGAAATAGGGGAGGATCTAAACTGTGAGTATTTACCTTCCAAATATTTAAGTTAATATTTTCTTTTTTTTTTTTCTTTTGTAATAATTTTGACTCAGACAACTTTGGTAGTTTCCTATAGGCCCCCAAATGCATTAGAACCTTGGTAAAAGCATCTACAGTAAGTGCAGTAAAACTGGATGTGGAATGATTATAACTTTCTGGGAACAGTGACATCTTATCAATGATGCAAAGAAGTCTTTGTTAAACACAATTACCTTAGAGTAATCTGTCAGTATTAGAAAACTTCCAGAGCCTGTTGTAAAGCATGCTTACTTATCCAGTAGTTTTTGTTTGTGCTGTTTTTTCCACCTCATTTTTTCTTAATTGTATTGTTTCATTCTAAAATCTATTTTAATTCCTGAAGATCTACTTTCTAGCTTTTGAAGTACTGCTCCATTCTAAAATGTGGAAAAAGTAGGGAGTCCACCTTTGTTAGGAAAAAGCTTGCATACCAGTATTTCTGTCACTGTGCAGTGATTTGTTGGACTGATAGTTAAACTCCACTGGTAATGAATACTTTTGATCCAGAAGCCAGAATATTAGAGAGACAGTGGCTCTGAAGAGCAATTAACTTCTTAGTATAACTATTATCTCTTATCTCATCATCTGTTCTTGAAGGTACTTTAAGCCTTTTACTTGAACTTCCACATTTATGCTTTCTTTTTTTTATTCTAGTAACAAGTAAACCAACCCACCTCCAAGGAACATACCAGCCATCAATGTAAACATATTTTCTTAATTTCAAGATACTCTTCAGTAGCAAATAGTTTGAAAACTTTCCCTTACCATTTCCAACCTAAAGTTGTTATTCCTTTGTCTATAACTAGGATTATCCAGTCTGCTCTGTTGAAGACAGGCATAAGCTGGCTGCTCAGGGAAAATTTGTAACTACTGAATTTGAGCCATGCTTTGACGCTGCTGACTTCATTAGAGCTGGAAGAGATATCTTTGTACAAAGGAGCCAGGTAAACAAAGGTTTCTTCCAACAGCTTTGGCATCTATCTTAATGATTGCTACTTGTATTTATGTCTTTTTAAATTCCTGAACAGCATTAAAATAATAGTGTTGACAAAAGAAGTTGCTATTTGTAGAATGTCTGATATACAGGAAGAGACTGTCTTACAGCTAAGAGGTTAGCTAATGGCACAAACTTCTATTATTTTGGCTTTAAATATTGATTTAAATAAAACCTTAGATAAACTAAGGTTGGATGCAGTTTATACTCTAGCCTAGTGAAACTTACTTTGTCCTGTTTTCAGGTTACAAATTATATGGGCATTGAATGGATGAGGCGACATCTTGCACCAGACTATAGAGTACATATAATATCCTTTAAGGATCCTAACCCTATGCACATTGATGCCACTTTTAATATCATTGGACCTGATCTTGTGCTTTCTAACCCAGACCGTCCCTGCCACCAGGTAAGAGTGTAGCAGAGGGGAAAGTGTTTTGTGTTTAAAAATTACTCATCTGGATTAGGTCCCTGCTGGATAATTGCTAATCCACAAGTTTATTCTGTATACACTTGAATAATATTAAATTATTGAATTTAAATAGCCCTCAGGCAGTTGTTTAGGAACTTATAGATGTATTTGCATCTTGACTTTAGAGCTTTCTCAGCAGCACAATGACCATTGTTCTCCCTCAGTCTTCTGCTGCTGCTCTTTGTGCTTTCTTATTGTGAGGCTAGGCAGGTGTGTTGTGTGTTTCTCCCTATGTACACGGTTTAAATGTGATGGAAGCGATCTGTTTTGTAGTAACGTAGCATCAAAGCAAGTACATAAGATATACTACTTCTCTGAACACTTCCACCACTTATATATATTATTGTATCCAAGGAGAAATTGAGGGTTTTCTGCTGTTCAGATGAGTAATCCCCCTTATTTTGGAAGCCTCTCCTTTGGTATTGTTAACTGTACCTATAGCAGGAGGCTGGCAATTGCTCAGGCATTCAGCTCTGAATAACTGCGTGAGAAATACTTTTTTGAAGAGTAGGAAAGAGGAGAGACATGGTTCAGTATGTAAAACCTACTACTTCACTCTGAGAAAAAGCTAATACTGCTAAACAGCGCAATTGGATGAACCCTCCAGAGAGCAAGAGCTCATCTCTGTTACAGGCGTGTTACCTGTACTGTCAGGGCTTGAGGATTTTTGTGAGGATCCCCATGACTTCAGGAGCTGTGCAACCACATGGGAATAGCTGAGCCGATACTTAATCAGTGGGATAGAGCTGTGTGCAGCAGAGATGATGGAACCATGTGCACAGCATAGCTCTTAGAAGCAGTGTGAGTCTCATCACAGCAAGTGGCTTCAATGCAAACGGTCCCATTGAATTACTGCCTTTTGTAATATCTGTTACGAGAATATATTTTTTTAAAACCATCATAGTCTTTTCCTCCCCTTTTCCCTTCCCCTGTTTTTCATAATCTTACTTGCAAGAGGAGACTCGTGGTCTCCTTGTGTTAAACCCATGTGTTGCGACTTTTTTCAGGGAAAACTGCTGTCTGTGTAAATAGAAAAGATAGATGCAGCTTTCTTTCATAAAACCTGATTTGGCAGTTCTGGATGACCAGGAAATGGGGGGGAGGTGCGGGTGAAAGGGGGCTTTTCTTTAAAATCCTGCCAGGCCAGGCTGGTTATTGAGTTTTCAGGATCGGAGCTCCACCTCGTGGTAACACTTGAATAAAGAGCTCTTCCAAGCATTCAGACAATGAAGTTGAAAAGTCAATCCTCCTTAGCCGAATTATCCTCCTTTTATTTTTAACCGAATTGTGTAATTATTAGACAGAAATTATTCCCTAGGATGCCTTTATTTTGTTCCCTTTGTTAAATAAACTGCACATTAAGTTTCTTATGAAGCATAATGCAAGCGTAATTTTATGTGGTATTTTTGGTGGTTTTGTTTCTATAAATGGCAATGTCTTTTACAGTCATATGGGAAGAAATAATACCAAAAATAAAGAATTTAATACTTTTGTGCTGTTACTAATATCTTTACTTCACAGGCTCTAAACTGCATGCGTTACCTCTTGTCTTTAACATATCTTAGTATACCTAGCATATATAAAAACAGTAGAAATAAATGCTAGTGGTATGCAAAGTTTGAAAAGGCTTTAAAAAAATGCTTTTATGAAAACTGCGTTTGTAGATGGAACATGAATGAGGGCAAGAGTAGTGAATGGAGGGAAGGGGATGTCATGTATATTGAAGTAGCCTGAGAAAACGTGGCATAGGTTGGAGGACATAATACTTTAAGAATCCTGTTTAGAATCTAATTAAATTGCTCTTCCAGATTGAGCTCTTCAAGAAAGCAGGCTGGACTGTGATTCGCCCCCCAGTGCCACTCATCCCAGATGGTATATTCACTCTTTCTTTTTTAAGAATTCCAAGAGTATTCTTAAGAGTATTAATATGGGGCAACATTGGTACAGTAGAAGGTTCATTCTCATGTGTTCAGATCACCCACTGTGGATGTCTTCTAAATGNCTGGTTATTGAGTTTTCAGGATCGGAGCTCCACCTCGTGGTAACACTTGAATAAAGAGCTCTTCCAAGCATTCAGACAATGAAGTTGAAAAGTCAATCCTCCTTAGCCGAATTATCCTCCTTTTATTTTTAACCGAATTGTGTAATTATTAGACAGANCAAGAGTAGTGAATGGAGGGAAGGGGATGTCATGTATATTGAAGTAGCCTGAGAAAACGTGGCATAGGTTGGAGGACATAATACTTTAAGAATCCTGTTTAGAATCTAATTAAATTGCTCTTCCAGATTGAGCTCTTCAAGAAAGCAGGCTGGACTGTGATTCGCCCCCCAGTGCCACTCATCCCAGATGGTATATTCACTCTTTCTTTTTTAAGAATTCCAAGAGTATTCTTAAGAGTATTAATATGGGGCAACATTGGTACAGTAGAAGGTTCATTCTCATGTGTTCAGATCACCCACTGTGGATGTCTTCTAAATGGCTCTCCATGAACGTCCTAATGCTGGATGAGAAACGTGTGATGGTGGATGCCAATGAGACATCAATTCAGAAGATGTTTGAAAATCTGGGTATGTCTTAACATATTTCAACATATACTTAAAATGAAATGATACTGATACCAGCTGTACACATCAGGATGAATGGCGGTTTCACTTAAAGCAGTCAAAGCAGCCAGCGCTGGAAAGGTACTCAAACACAATTGGATTAGCAAGTAAGAATCATGCAGTGATTTCTCTCCTGAATACTTCAGCCATATGAATATGGGCTTCTTAAATCTTGTGCCCCCTNCTCAGTCCTGTGAGATGTAACCTCATGACAGGGTGGAATTCCCTTAGATATGCAGTGGCAGGAGAACTGTAACTGAATATAATATCTGAAAGTCTTATTATGCACAGCTAACTCCAAAGACAAACAATATAGCCTTAAAAATCTGAACTCATGCAGTTAATCCAACTGCTTCCATCACACTGGGAGGGAAGGATCTAGGTAGATCTACTTGTGGCTCATAGTTGGTTAGTAGGAGGGTAGCCAGATTGCTTTGTGCTACAGCCAGCTGACTGTTGCTGCAGGATAAGTACATGGTGATGCAAAAGTTGACAGGGTAGAAAGAAGACTGGTGGGTAGATGAGAAGTCAAAGGAAGTGAGGGATCATTGTATTGTAGAGTAAAAGATAATACTCCTCAATAGCAAAAGACTCCTTTAAAGGGAGAAAAATGATGGGAAGGAGAGAATGATCCAAAAGTGGAAGATCGTAACTGTGAACCTAGAAGAAGAGTTGGTGCCATGGATGTGAGTGCACTTATTGAAGCTTCCCTCAAATCTAAGAGAGATTGCAGGTGAGAACCATGCAATCTAATGCTTTAATGTGCTTTTAAAGACTGGCTATACAACCTTTAGTGAATCACTTAGTTTTTCAATCTTAGGTTGTTTTAATTCTCTGCATGACCAAGGAGCTGAGGATTTATAAATGCTTGAAAGTACTTAAAAAATGAGGCCATTAATGCTAATGATGACAGATCTTTCACACTTGAACTTCACAGTCTGTGAGTTCTAACTAAATTCCTGTAGTCAGTAAGTTCCTAGGACTGAGATGGGTCTACTGGGAACAAAACTATTGCTGACCTAGATGATAAATTCTACTGAGCTGCTCCTGAAAGTACCAAGAAACAAAAAGGCAAACTTTGTAACAGAAAAGTCTTCTGATCCTAGTCTATTTGTCAGGACTTTGTATAAGCTGAGCCACAGCTGAAACATCAGAGCTGAAAAGAAGTGGGAGGAGGCTTAACCTAGGTAGTAAGTGTAACAGCCTCTTTCTTCTTTCAGAGAAAGAGGGACTCGGAGCTCTGTACTTTGAATGCTTCTTTTCTTGAAAGGTACTTGAAAGAGCACATTTAGTGTCTGAACCATAAATGCTCACAGAGATTTATGTAAATGTGCCCTGGTCATATATTGTAGCAGAATTTCAGCTAATTCTTCACATACCGCAAAAACCTGAATTTTTCTTTTTATTACTGGTACATCATAACACATCAAACACCAGCTGTGCTCCAGGCACTGTATATTCCTGAGGGTATCGCTGGAATAAACAAGCCAGCTACGCTCCTAGCTTGTTCTCTGCTTAGAATTTGGGAAAAGAAATTCTTAACAAATGAGTAGGAAATACTTTCCGTACTTGCATCTAGCCATATGATCTGATAAAGCATTATCTAATGGTCTGATCAAAGCTTACCACATGACTTTGAGATTTTAATTTTAAAGTATGCAATGTATGTTTCTTGCAGGCATTTCTACAATTAAAGTGAATATTCGCCATGCCAATTCACTGGGAGGTGGTTTCCATTGCTGGACATGTGATATCCGTCGCCGTGGTACCCTGCAATCTTATTTTGACTAGTTATGAGCCAGATAGGCAGCAACGGTTCAGCTTCCAAAATAAGCATAGGAAATTAACAAATTAATTTCACTTTTGTTAAAACAACTGCGTGAGCTGTAGTGCTTGATCAGTGGTGTCCTTATAATGGTCTGGTAAATGATTTATTCCTACATACTCTTCACTTTCAGCAGTATAACTGAAACTACTTCCATCAGCAATACAGGTTTTCTGGCTGGCTTTTTGAAAGACATCCTTCATCTATGAAGCTGTTTCACATTGGCTTTGAATGTAAAAACTTGACAAGATAGCTAAAGGGTCTTGCTAGATAGCTTGGCCACTAATATTGGACATCTACCTCTGTCTAGTTACTCTATGAAATAGGCAGCTTGAAATGTTAAACTTGAGTAAACTTTTCTTATTCCTTTTAATCAGTCTATTATTCTAATATATTCATGTTTAATGAAGTTAAAATAGATGCAACTGTGCAGATCTCTTATGGAACCAAGTAATTTTATAATGTTTTTCATGTTGAGCTATACAGATATTTACAGAGAATTTCCAGTATGTTCTAACTTTTAAAACATATTCTCTTATTTTTCCCATGTCCCTCTACATTTTCTTCTGATGAATTTTTCATGCATCTGAATGCTTTTTTATATTGCTTTTTGTAGTGCTGAAATTGGTTTTTATTTAAGTGTACAAATGATAGCTAATATTCTGTGTGTACAGGTTTCACTCTGAATTGTTTACATAATTTAGAAAAAAAAAAAGCACAAAACAAAAAAACCCACCAGCAATCCCCCTCTAACCCTAAACCACTGATATCTTACAAGCCCTTCTTCCTCCAACTGTGGCAGATACAGAAAGATATATGAAACATGCCAGATGCTGTGAAGGAATTTGAGTCTTGATTACTGAATATGTACTTTTTTGTGCTAATAAAGTTTTTTCCATTCTCAATGTGTTGCCCTTCTGAAAATGAGTAAGCACGAAATGTCTGGATGGTACATGTTTTTAGAATACAGATAGAAATACAAAATACACATGGATTTTTTTTTTTTCTGTAAGACGTGTAACATCTTAAGCACTTGTGTAAAGCAGGAAAACCTTGTACTACATTGTTCATATAGTATGTTTCTGCTTCTGTTTTGCACAGAAGTATGACTGGTGGGGGAAAGTAATACTAATAGATGTTTCTTACCAGAGTGTGGAGGAATCCAAGTCAGACAATGCAGTGCACCTTGACAGAAAAGGTCTTGCAAAATCAGATGTGAGGCATAACATGCTCACATATAAACTAGCATCACACTAGAAGCCATATGGCCATATTTTACCCAGAGTTGGGCAGGACTAAACAGGTTATATGTCAACAATCTAGAATGCTTTAAGATATGCCAGACTGGAAGAGCTAATGAGACAGCTGCCACCACTTGACCATGTAGAGATGGTCCCTTTTTTTCCCTTTAAAATCAAAGCTCTTTAGACAATGGAAATTCGTCTGAGTCTTCCCGTAACCAAGCTTTGCTTTCCAATATTGACAATGGAGCTGGACAGCTGGGTAGAGCGGCACACACAGCAGCTCATCTTTCCTATTGTTCTGCATGCTGTAGTGCTGAAATGATGTCTGTGTGTTTGTGCTTGGCATAAGTAATCACAAGGTACAGCTGAAACCATTAAAAACTCTGGCCAAATGTGGATTAGTAGTAGGACATGTGCATGCCTGACACCTCCAGGATTAAGGAGACTATATAATGTTATACATGACCCCTACTTGACAGGGTAGCGGTGCTTTATATGAACATTACAAATGCTCTGGCATAATCTCAGTGTACTCTTCTGAAGCAATTGTGGTATAAGACCAACACAATTTCTTTTTTTCCCCCAAATGAACATGATTGACCCCCAGTGATGAAAAGTACTGCATGTGCCGTGACCTTAATGTTCCCTTTCTCTGGAAAACACGCTGCTGTCTGCTCTGATGTGATCAGTCATTTCTTTCTTGTTCTTCAGAGCAATAGGAAAGGAAAGATTGGTGGGGATGTCTGCCTGTTTATTCTGATAATGAAGGTGTAGTTCCTTCAAAAATAGCATAGACTGGAGATTTTGACATCACAGGGAAACACTCAAGACACATTTAGCTTCAGCATTAGACTAATAGCTTTAGTTCCCAATAAATGCTTGAACTCTAAAGATTTTCCGTTACCGCCATTCATATGCTATTCTGATTTGTAGTGTTGAATTAAGGCATGGGTATCCAATAGTGAACATGACTGAAAAATTATAAAGGACCTTGAGTAGTTGTTTATACCCATCTGGGAGAAATGCAAAAAGCAAATCGCAAAAAAGGGCTGTAATTCACCCTTTGTGTTAAATTATTTTTTTTTCAGTTTGAGGTGAAAATTGCTAGAATTCTTTTTTAGCCTTTTTTGTTTTGTATGGATTCTCAGGCTCTCTTGCTTGTGGGCTGTTTCTTTTTAGGCATGTGATGCACTTCCATGGAACCACATACTCATTGAATCTACTCAACACTTAGGTGTTTTCCTAGGGTTTTAAAGAAAGTGTAGTAATTATTACTTTGATGACAAATGTCTTTAGAGCAGGCCTCACTGATTTTTTTTCTTCAGTTCATTTTAGGAAGCTGAAATAACCAACCCAACCAAACAAAAGTACCGACTAGGAAGTTTAGGCTTCTAGTTTAACAGGAAAGCAATGTTTTTACTATGCTTTCCTATATAGACCATGACAAAAAATAGATTTCAAAGTTTCTAATGTCACAGTGTAGCTTTAGCCTTTTTATTTGTAATACTCATTTGAAGAGCAGCTTCAGGAATTAATATCACTTTTCTTCCATAACCAGGAATTTTGTTGTTTTACTGAGGTGAAGTTAATACACAGATTAGCTGAAATTGCTCCCTTTCTGCACCCCTTTGGGCAAACTGAGTTGTGTTTAAAAAAATCTGGGTATAGTCTCAAAGGATCAGAATTTTTCTTTTCCATTCATAAAAGAAATTCCATTTAGAAAAGGATATTATTCAGCACCAAATTTAGGTGCCAAAACTCTGACTTTATAAACATTTCAGCCTTTTTCCAGCTTTTTTCTTATCCCTTATCAAATATTCTTTTTTTATCTTAAACTGCGCACACAGTACCAAGTCTTTCAGCTTGGAAACCACCAGCATGCTTCTGAAGCTGGCTGGTTTTTTTCTGTTCAGTAATACAAGTTCTTTTACCTAATCATTGGAGGTTTCCACTGGTTTGGGAATAGACTTGTCTCTCAAGTCATCTTTCTTTCAACAAGGAAGGCAGGGGAGTTGTTCCATATGAGCAGAAGCTTTCTGTTCAATTTCAGTAGTATTGTCAGAGTACAGATTGGAGAGACACACTAGCAGAAATGCACTGACATAAGGAAGCGTTACTACCATCATTTTGCGACAGAGGATCTGGTGGTGTGAATATTTTTGAGACCTTCTCAGACCTGACTTGTCACTGACCTTAAATTGGTCAGTTAGCCAATCTGTTTCCACATAAGCTAAAAGGGAACCACACTTGGGTACTCCATGAGGTATAGCGATGATTAACAATAAATGTCTGGAAACTGCTCCAGCCTACAACAGTGCTGAAGACCACTTGGGAACCCTGTGGGATCCTGTGTAAGTCTCCTGCAGCACAAGACCAGCGAGGACAAAGTTTGCATCTCTCCCAGAACTGCAATATTTTCCCACCAGTGCAGGGAGTATGAGAATTTATTCACAAGTATGTTTACAAATGTCCCTGGAGTGGATATGCGTGTCTGTATTACCAAATGTAAAATTACTGTGTCTCACAATTTCTTCTGTCCTATCAGTGTTATTTGGAGATATGGTTGTGCCGCTATAGGAGAGAATTTATGAAGTGGGCAATGCAATGACAAAAAAAGTTCAAAGGTAAATTTTAAAGCTCTAGTGGGCTTGCTTTATAGTGGAAGAACTTGAAAAATGCTGATGAGAAGCAACATTTTCCCCAGTAACCCATTCGAGAGGGAGTGATACAGAGACAGCAAAATCTTTAGAAGAATGATGAAGGGAATATGATATATAATATTGTTATGGTGGATGCCACCACATAATACTGATACATATAATCTTCCAAGTTATTTTTATTCTTGCAGAGAGGGAGGTCAGCCTGTGTCACAGTTGGTTTTGGTTAGACAAAACCCTGGAAATACAAATCTACAGTGAGAAACAGAAGGGCTTGGTTTCTGCTTTGATATCTAATTACAAGCAATTTTTTAAGGCCAAATTACATGTGGGCAACAGGATACTACTGGCCGGAGGAAGCAGGCATGATGGTGTTTGACCATCTCTGTTTCAGGCTGCAGTTCATAGGTAAATAAAGCAAATTAAATGTGGGCTGGACTTGAATTCTCCATAGTTTGTTTTTCACTGGCTGAGAAGGCCGTAAATACTTGCTATTGCTTGGCAGAAGGTCAGCTTCAGCTTTCAAAATAGGCAGCACCATGAAAAGAAGCAGCAGAAACACAGACCTGACTAGGAGGCCTAAAACACTGCATCAGTTAGAGCCATAAGGATAAGGAAAGGTGATAAATCAGTTGCCTAATCTACACAGAGTTTTTCAGGGCAGGCTCAGCTCAGCTGCAGGGAATTAGCTAACCACTCCCTGGGCAGGGGCCCTGGGGAGCTAAGATTTTCCTTCCATTTTGCTTCTGAAACTTGGCTGCAGTAAGCTCCCTGGTTATGAGAAGCCATGTGTATTTGCACAGATGCCTGTAATAAAGAATCTTCATGTCTGTTTTTTAGATAAGATACAATTCTTAAAGTCCCAGCACCAAACAGAGAGGATGTGGAAAGAAGGTAAAGTCTTTGAGGCAGGGATAGCCTCCTGCTGTATATCTGTAGTTCATGGTTGGGAATGCCAAGTGCTGATACGATACAAAGTAGGGGAAGGATGAGGGGTTTTGCCCTATTTAGTGGGCAGAAGAGAAAGAATGGTTCTCTCCAGTCAGTTGCTTCAGGCTGTGTCTGTGCTAGCAGAAAATGGCTGTTTCTTGTTTTGGTATCTCCTGAATGTTTCTGCTGTCTAGCTTAAAATAGTCTCTTTTGCTTCTATTTTTTTGGCATCCATATGATTAATAACACAAACTGCAATTTGGTGAACAGTTCTGCAACTGCTATGTCAATGCTTAAGAAGGGTAGACTGATGTCTACGTGACTCCATATAAAATCAGTCTTGGTTCTTAGACCAAAATTAGGCCCACTGGGGAAAATAATTTTTTCTCTGGTTTTATGCAGTGCTGGTGGAAATTAGATTGTTAGATCCACAGACATTTCTGCTAGTCAAAGATGTTGCTAGAGTTTAATTGCCTGTTCCAGCCTCCCAGACTGGCCGAGGCTCTTTATTCCTGCTAGGGAGAGAACCCAGTGTGTTTAGCTGTGCTGGAACTGTCAGGATGCCTCTCAGCCTCTGGCATTTATCACTTCCCAAGAGGGTCTGCTTCTGCTTTCCTTCTGCTAGAGCATTCTCAGAGCTTAATTAAGCAGGCAGGAAATAGCTTTATGATAATGAATGATGTTCCAAGTTAGTGGTTCATTCATTAGTTTATAGCGAATTGTCACGATTTATGAGTTAATGAAGTCAGATATATGAATGAGAAACAGAACCTTCCAAACAGTTTCTTGCTGCTATGTTATTTTCATAAGCTTGGTAGCGTGATGAACTGGGCAGCCCCGCAAAAAATAGACTAGCAAATCCAATGTATGCTCTGTAACAGTTTACACCATCTCCTTGATCCCTCTACGTCTTGCAGGACAAGAATGAGGGAGAAGCAATTTGGCTGAGACCCAGACAGGATAACATGAAGGTGATTCCAGCTGGCAGGGATAAGCTGGAGAAGGAACTGGCAGAGACTAAGGTAACTCCCTCAGGTGCGTTGATCTTTGTGTTATCTACGTGGATGATAGTTTAGGGACCTGATAGACTTAACTGTGCTTCTGTGGGTTCCCATGTAGAAAAAGGTGTAGAAATACTATTTCGTGTTTCTGTGTTGGCATCTCATTGGTGCTGTTTCCTGATGTGTAATATCCCTGTCCTGCTGCCTTAGAGCAGAGCTATGGTGAAGTAGGAATTTGGTTGTTTTAAGTTCCAGTGCTTGCCTTTAGGGAGTTTTGGATCTTTGCCTCATCTGGCTGGGGTGCCAGATGCTAAAGTGACAAACCCAGTATGACTATAACTGTGGCTTTGCTACATTTGAGGCACTTGGAGAAAGGCAGATTCTGAGAACTGCATGTGAGGCGCTCAGAATTATTACAGCCAAATAATAAAAGGTAGGTCTGTGCTTAAAGACAGAGAGAAGCACCTTATGGGACTTACATGCGCCCACGTCTTAGACAGCATGGCAGAAGCAGTATAATGGATATGATGATCTCTTGCCCTACACCTGCTACAGCTCTGACTGTAAGATCCAGTTGGCTCTGAGGACGGCTGGGCTCAGATGCAGACGTTTCACCATTGCCTGATACTTCTTTCTATCTGACTTAGTAGGATCTTGCATTCGTGCTTCCCAGGCACAAAGGACAACACATAGCAGTGTGAGGGGATGAAGGCTGAGTTGTTAGTGGCTGTGGGTGGGTGTGTCTGTGTATAGCACTTGAGGCGACGATAATTCCTCCTGGGCTTTCCCTGCAGCTGGTGGGAGTGAGGTGGAGAAAGGGCAGTCTTGGCTGCCCTGGAGCTACTTCATGACTTCAGGAGAACAATAAGTGTTTTCTTTAAAGTCATACCTAACCTTCCCCTTCTAAAGTATGGTATCTCACCCACTGTGTTTTAAATACTCAATCTTGCCTCCATCTTTTTATTTTACGTTCACCGCTGTGGCAGATGAATTTTTAGCTGGTTTTTGGTCCTGGACTTACGCACCTATTTTGTTGTGACTGACAGTAGTTACTTTTGGGGTTGAATCTCTACATTATTTGAAATCTGTGGGAGTAGTCTCATTTCTTTTTCACTGAACAATCAGAAAATAATCTCTGCCTTTGCAGTGCTCTTTATTCCCATCATTTGGGAGATATTGTGCTGTGCTGTAGGTGCTGTTAACACAGCACAAGGATCCTAAGTAATTGCAGCTCTTTATTCAAGCATTTGTTAGTACTGATGGATTTGTCTCCTTAGTCATCTATGTCTCGTTGTGTTCACAAGATGGTGTTGATATTCTGCCCTTATTGTGAGCTCTGTGTCAATGAAACCTTTACTGAGGCAGGTACCCTAAAAAGAGCTCATCATTAGATAACCTTGAGCACCGCCTGTGTGAGACCCTCAAAGGCCAGGCAAAGCATTTACAGAGTAAGCCTTTTCCCCATGAGGTAAGGGAGGTGTAGGAAAGGCAATGCCTCATTGAAACCCCTTCCCAAAACCACAGCCCTGCAATGAGTTTGAACACCTATTTGGTGGCTTGGACAGACTAACAGGGACTAATACCCACTCATCGGTCCTTGGTGGCTTCCACCCACGCTAGGGCCTGGCCCCCTTCAGCCTGTGGGATGCGATGAGCGCAGGACTCTCAGCAGTTGGGGCCCTGTATGCCAGATTTTGGCCAGCGTGGAGACCTCAGGGACTGTCCACTCTAGAGCAAGTGATGTTGCATCCTGACACCAAACACCGCATTTTATCTGGGAAGTGCCGGCAAATCCCAATGACAGCAGCACTAGAGGGTGCTGCTGTGATGTCAGTAACTTTCCTCCAGTCTACCCGAAGGGATGTTTTAGAGCAATTTTTGTTTATTCGTCTTGTTCCTGTTGATGTTTTGATCAAAGTCAGTGAAAACACCTCAAGCTGTTTTTCACCTGTAGGTATCGTTTGTTTGATCATACATAAAGTACTGCTTTGCAGCATCAAAAAGTACATATCTATATATGTGAAAGCAACTGTTGTGGAGTGCAAGGATGCAGACGGACGTTTCCTTAAGGGCCAGTTGTATTGTTCAGGCTTGCACAGGGTGTCAGAAATGACATTAGGGCCAAATGAGGATTGTTCTCTGCCTTTGGAAACCTCTCTCACATGGGTTGAGCGCCACAAAAAATGTGTTGACGTAGCCATTAATTTTAAAACTATGGCTCAAAAGCCGTACATTTATGGGGTCGTTCCTCATGCTTTTGGATCCCTCACTGGGGTTCAGTTATGCCTCCCTCTCTACAGGAAATAAAGACCAAATGTTGGTATTTTATTGACCTGCGATACAGGTGAGACTTCTGTGACTGATGTGGTTTATCTCAGCAGTTCCTGTTCCCTCAGATTAGTGTTCAGAATATTTCCTTCTGTTAATGAAAAGATACTGCTTGCTCTTAGAAATATAAAATGTATTTGGAAGAACCAGGAGTTAAGATGAACTGGAAGGTATTCACATTACCCTTAAGAAATTCCAAGACATTATGACAAAATACAATTTAAGCTTCTACAGAAGCAGGAATTGCATGTGAATTGCACATTATTTCTTCTGCGAATTGAAATCTCCACTTGGTAGTACATCAGCGATGCACTTTTGAACAGCAAATTTAAATTCAAACACAATTTATCCTCTTTATTCTTTTCTCTATATTCCTTCTGAGTCAGCAAGGCACTGAAATAACTGTGCTAGGTGACCTGCTTGATGTTTATAGGGATGTCGGGTAGAGTTTGGCCCTAGCTAGCTGTAATACTGAACTCTGTTCAAAGGAGCTACAGTTCAGTGACCAAGGCTCTGTTACACAGCTCATATAAAAATTATACCAGAACTGTTAGTTTTTTCTGCAGTGGACTAGTGAGCAATATGATTGCCACTGAGTGTGTGACACCTATGTAGAATAGGAAGTAATAACACTTTTTTTTTTAATATACTATTAAAAGTACCATTACTTAACACTTTATGCTGTCAGTATTGCTCTAATAGTTAAACCAAATACTTTTATATATTACTACAGGCTTTTCCTCTCATGGGGAAAAAATGGTTATTGCATCCCTCAATATGGTAGTGGCAACAGTGACTTTTTCTGGGTGTGTGGGCTTGCTGTTTCCAAGAGTCATGAATTTTGAAGACTGAGGAACTGTATACATCCGCCCTTCCTTTCTGGGCAAGAAAGTCTGAAGCAAATTTCTTTGGTCTTGTGGTGGGCGGGACTTTTCTTGGGATGGCTGACATCAGGAGCTAGCGTCTCACATTGCAAGGTGTTTGTGGTGCCACAGTGAGTTCCTGAAAAGAAGGGTGAAATGGGGGTGGCTGTCTTGATTTGAAACAAGCCAAGGAGAAACCTCATTCTTCTGCAAAGCAAAGGCCTGCTGAAAGAGTCTCCTGCAGTGCCTTGTTCAACGTACCTGCCGTGGCTTTGTTTTGAAGGGATAGGTCTCTCCAGCGCCTTCCCCCCAACCCTATTTACAAAGCCCCATTCCTTGGGAGAACTCAAGGGCTGTCAGAAGAATGATAAATATAGTCATAAAAGGAGAAAAAAAATGAATTGCAAAGACTGAGTTACTTGGCCGTGGTGAAAGGGGAAATCGGACAAGACGTGGAGATCAATAATTTATGTCTTCTATGTGTGTGGCTTGTACTTTAACCACATTGCCATTCTCTTTTCTATATATCCAGTAATGCGTGGTGAATGGGACACTGGCCAAGAAGAGGCAGGGAAGAGGACTGCAGTGGTTGTCCTTATCAATTGTTAGGCAATGATTTCACAATTGTAGCTCATTTTCTTCATTGTGAAGCTAAGAGATGGGCTGTACTGCACCACTGCTGTCTGCAAACACCAGCATATTCAGAGCATGCCCCACTTTTGCTAAAAGATAAGCACAGTATGATGCAAAATGAGATTTCTTTCCTAAACAAGAAGAGATTTATAGTGGCCAAACACTCAAGGTATGCCTAGCAAATACCAAAACCTAAACTCTTTGCAATGGTCTTCAAGATGCAGTCATTTCTGTGATAACTTGGCCCCTGAGTTCAGCTCACAAACCTTTTCTAACTGGAACAAACAGGTTTATTTCACTATACCAATAGTCCGTGTTTTCTTACAGCAGCCCTGATCCCTGCCTTGCAGCTTATCTCAGGAAGGAAAAAAATTTAAACCTTTGTTTAGTGTTGACTAATATCGTTAAAGTTACAGTGGGATGTCGATTAACCTGTTCTGACACGTTTGCGTGTGGCAGCAGCTTGGTACTGACAGGCCAGGGCAGCCTCCATAACGGGCAGCGTTATCAGGGCTCAGGTCAAAGACCTGTAGGACCCGAGGTCTGAGTTTTATGCTTGCGCCCACCATGTGTTCGGCTGAACATCCAGCTTGGTGAGCTATGAACAGTGTCGGGGTGCCACTAACGGCCCAGCATTGCTAGGTTTGGGGCAGCTTGGAATAAACCTGCCCCCAGCCTGAGGTCAAATGTACCATCTCTGTAGCACTGGCAGCTTCCCTCTAGTGTGCCTTCTCATGTGGGTCGTCTTGATGGCTTGAGCTCATCTGGGAGCCTTTCACTTTGCAGGGTATTTGCAGGACCTCTTCCGTCTGCTGGACCACCTATTTTTGTGAACCTGACATCTCTCTACTGAGTTTGCTGGAAGCTGGCCCTATCGCAAGGAACTCAGGCAGAGCTCAGAAGTAATACAGGGCAATTTCCTCTTGGAAACAAAATGAGAAATAGTTTTTAGCTTTCCCTGCTGGTCCAGAAGAAATAACAGTCATTTCAGACATGTTCGTGATGTTTTCTACTTGCCTCTTCATTAGAAACGCAAAGAGTTGTTTTGTCTTTATGGCCCCTTCTATTTAACAGCTCCTTCTGTTCTCCTGCAGAGGTGAGTGTTATTCCTGCATGCTTTCTGAGGGAGAGAAACTGCACCATGCTGTGGAATATGCTGTCCTGAAATAAAAAAGGAAACTGATACCCAGCTGCAATTACAGCTCTCACTTCCGGATCTCCACTCCTGGACTGTACTTCAAAGCCATCTTTAGACCCATCTGCACTTTTCCTTTTCTTTTTCTTCTTCTTTCCTTTCCTGGTGGACTTAGACATCAGGACTGCAGATGTACAAATGGGCTGAAAAGTTTAGTTTCTGGCTTGGTATGGGGGCTAGATCCTCCAGCTGCAAGGCACCTTCTGACACGGGGAAGAGCCGTCACCCTTGTTTTACAGGGGAAAACTGCTGAGCTGCAGAGACAAATGTGTCTGGCCTGTCATTGCCCAAGAAGTTGGTGACTAATCCATGGGGAGAGTCCTGATTTCCTAAATTAGTCTGGAGTAAACCAAGCTGTGGGCTATTCTTCCTGTGATCTGACACAACTCGGAACAGATGTCTGGTTTACACTAAAGGTTGAAGCTGAAAACCTTGTGAGTCTGCTTCTCCACAGCAACCATAGGAAAGTTTATCTTATGTTATGCTGCGTACGGGGAAGGTGTTTCCTTTGATTGCTCTGTTTTGAATTAGGAAATGACCAATTCAAAACCAGAAAAACTGTGAAAATTACTGCCACAGAATGTCATCAAAGCAGAAGACGTAGCACGGACACCTATGTGGATAATGAGATACAGCACTTTTGCTTGCTATTTAATGCAAGCAAACTTCAGAACGCTAGTTTCGCCTACTCTGGGACATAGCTAATATGTCACTAAATGGGTGACCGGTAAAGAGAAACCAGAGAAAGAACAAAATGCAAAGCAATTTGATATTCCAGGCAGGTGCCTCGCCTGTTGTCTTAAAATTCAGCAGGCAATTAGCAATCAGAGATTTTTGCCCAAGAGAGTAAAAGGAATTACGGAGTCCTTGAAGCTGCTGTAGTAAACAGCCCTTGTGAATAATTGGGCAAAGACTGGTATAATTCCCCCCACTCCGTTCCCTGTCTTACACCCTGCCTGAAGTTGAGCTGACTCCCGGCTGGGCAGGGAGGGCTGGCCAAAGGTGCCCCATGGAGCCTCCCTGCAGCGCCATGAGGGCTGCGACGGTGAACCAGGATCAGCTCTTGAGAGACCGTCAGGTTCTGTGCTGCGAAAGCCCGTTGAGTCTCAGAAAATGGGCCGGGCATATGAGATCACAGAACGTGAGATTTAAACCTGGTGAATATTTGTAGCAGCAGTCTGTGTGCAGCAGAATCTTCCAGCTGGGAAGGGAGTACCTCGGCTGGTTATCTGCTGGTTTGGACAGTGAGTTCATGTGAGCCTCAAATTATTTCAAAATAGGCAAAACTTGCTCAACTATGCTGCTGCAGTGGAATGAGCATGTTCCTGGGACCTTGAGGACTGTAGGCTTGTGTTGGCCACTGGGAGAAGGCTGGGATGGTGTTACGCTTGCGCCCACACCCTGTGGGGATACGTCAACTTTGCTTTCCCTTGGGCTTGTATGGGCAAATGATAGAAGGAGTCTACGTGTCAATAGACAGAGATGCAAGTTTGATGAAGACAGTGAAGATCTTCAGTGCACAGCCAGCTGTTCTTCTGAGATAGTAGCTCTGAGTATTGCTAGTCTCGCAGCACAGGTGGGGAAACTGAGGCGCAGAGCTTTTGATTTACCTCTCAAAATTACAGAATCAATGGCAAAGACAGACTAGGTTGCTGGTTTCCAAATCCGTGCTCTTATCCTTTGCTTTTCTGACTCCATAAAGAGACACCTGTGCCCTTATACTTCTTGCCTATTTTGTTTGTCACATTTGACTTCACTTCTTTGAAATAAATGCATAATCAACAATGCGTACACCTGGCTCACAGTTAGACATACGCTACTCACAGTGTTTGAGGGCCTGTAACTAATCATGTCATAGCCTAGATAGGTACTTCTAGTTACTGATGATTTTGTAAAATGTAATCTCAAACTCCTTAAAGACCAATTTTAATTAAACTGCTGAGAAATATTTCATGAAATCCAATTTGATTAATGAAAAGATGAGTATATAATCGAGCATGTGATTTTGAGCAAACCACTTATGCACTTTGTGCTTCAGTGGCAGAAAGAGGTCTCAAAATCAGATCCCTGTACTGCTAACTTTTAATGATGCTGCCAATATGATCGTTTGATTAAAATATTTTATATTTTGACAGAATTAACTTTAATCTTTCTGCACAGTTGCCACCAAAAAAAAAAAAAAAAAGTTGTCTCCTGCCATATAGATATTTATAAAGAATTGTTCAGCAAGAAAGGTCGGTTGCATATTAGAGAGAGGAAAAAGTGGCCTTACTTTTCCAGAGTAGCTAGTGACCCTGGACTCTTCTGGTTTGGGGATTCTTAAAGAGAGGCCTTTCCCGAGCCGGCCAAGCGACTGCACTGAAAATGAAGCCATGTGTGTCTTTAAATAGATGCCCGAGATCACAGTCAGTTTCGAAATTTTAGGGCACCAGCTATCTGCAATAGCACTGCCTGATACGCAGTGTAAACAGAACAAAGAGGATCGATCTTTTGTTACCGGCTTTTATTTTATTTATTGTAACCCCTCTCTATAACGCATATGGTGTGTTTGGAGAGAAATGACACTTTCTAAATTGAATGTGCTCCGTTAGGTACGTGGTTGCTCCACACCCTGAGAAAAATAATCCATTTGCTTGAGAAGGCTCCCTTAGGCAGCCTTATGATATAGCCTGATTTTTACGGACTCTGGCAGGGAACTGAGGGTTGTTTTGTAAATTCATCCCTCTTTTATGTAGACTTTTGAGAGTGGACCTTTTTTAAGCTGAGCATGTGGCAGATGGAAGTCTTGCTGGCACCTGGATGGGGGCTCATGGTCCCTGCTTCAGGGGACTCTGCAGCGGTTACCCACCCAGCCTGCTGGGGCACACGGGTCTGCTCATCCTTAGGGAGACGTGCTTAGGGGTTTGACCCCAAGGGGTTTTGCAAACAGCTTTGTGGTTTTGTATGTGGCCCACGCGCGTCTGCTGAGAGCTCTGCATCAATCAAAATGAAAGTATCTTGGCTCAGAACAGTCAGCCCCCTGCCATCTTCTCTGGGTTTCTTTCATCCAATAGAAATATTTATCTACCCAGGCAATAAGTCGCATGTAAGTTGGCTTTATTACTGTAGTGACGTGGAATGGTTGGTTGCTGGGTGACCTTGCTTCTGATTTTATGGTCTAGGCCAGCTCTGGCAGCAGAGAGGTGTGGCCACATATCGCACTCCGTTGTCAGGCTTCTCCTGAGATGATCAGAGGTTCAGTGTCAGTTCTCCTGGTGCCCGGGAAGCCGTGAACGTTTGCCATTTGTTATGTGAAAACCTGGATCCGCAGGGAAAGTCTGAGGGAGATAAATGCCTGACAAGAGGAGCTATCAAGGCTTGAAAGAAAGGCCAAGCTCTGTGAAATCCAGCAAGGAACCAGGATCTGCAACCTTGGATTAGACCAGTGACCATAAAACTGGTGTGTGGCTTACTGCAGTGCTTTCGCAAACTGGAATACTAGAGCCTGCATGGTTTGGTTTGGTTTTGCCCGGAGGGTGATTTAATGTTTTTCATTGGAAACCAAAGTTTTTCAACAAATCAGACATGGAAGAAAATGAACGAGCAGATATTTTGGAAACCAGCCCTGTCTCTAATGGTCCTTGGTGCAAGGTGAGGACTTCTTCCCCTCCCTCCAATTACAGAAAATATTATCTTTTTCTGCTGTTTACAAGTGAGTTCAGTAAACCATTGCCCTTGGACCAGACTGCACACAACCTCTGCATCAGCCTTTGTAAACAACTTTAGAAATTCCTTAGAGCAAGGTTGTGCTAAACATTAGAAATAGAAATGAAACGGTAATGTGTGTGGTTAAGTGACTGTCATCCACCTCACTGGAAGTTTCAAATATCTGACTAACTACAGGTTTCTGTGCTGTGGAAACTACCAAAATAGTTTTCTTAGGTGCTTGGAAAATCCAGAAACTTCTTACAATTTTAGCAAAGCCACTGCTTTAAGATTTGCAGGTCAAACATGTTTAGTAAAACCGCAGCAAGCATAGGGTAAGATAAGCATTAACTTGGGCAAACAAACTGACGATTTAACTGCATGGAACTCGATGTCCAGCAGCAAATGCCTCATATTCTCCCAGAGCTCGCTCGAGACCATTTAACCTTCCTAATGGGTCAGCTGTGCTTCTTGTCAAATCTCGAACAGTGACATTCGGAGATTGTTTTCTGTTTGCTTGTGTTGGTAATTTGATCTCATGTAACAACATTGTCCTCAGCTCACATGTAACCACAGGGGTAACTCTGACATCCTGTCTGAAAAAACCCCCTTGTTGTTTCCTGTGCTTGAAACTTGAGAGAGTTCCAATTTGGACAGGTTAGCATGTTTATATTAATCTCATCCTGTTACATGAGATTAAATGATTAGTGTTTTGGGAGCTGGGCATTCTACCTCCATTTTGGTTTCCCAAAAAATACTGGGGTTTTTTTTGTCTTTACAGATTTCGGAGAGGACTGATGGAAGTTTTGCTATTGCCTGTGCTGAGGCCAGGATTTCAGTCCAGACATTTGTGCTTTGGAGAAAGAGTCTCTGGGAGATCATGTCAGGAATGTGCCAGTTCAGATTTTAACTCAAAATTGCCTTTTCTTGATAGGAGTTACTGGAAATTAAGACAGAGAACTTAGGAAACTGTCAATCTGCAAAATATCTGAGTGTTTGCTACTCATTAAAGAATATTCTTAGTGAATACAGAAACGTGTGTATCTAATGAAAATATGTTTGGTTTCAAGAGCTAGTCAAGCAAAAGAAACACAATCACCTTGTCCTGTTGGAACGTCTGCTCGGCATTGATCACTTGGTGCATCTCCTGCGGTACTGCCCAGACTGTTGTTCCCATTAATGCTTAGGGTCCTTCACTTGAGTATCTCCAACAAGAATATGCATTGCTTCTGCATTTACTGTTTGTAATTTTTATTTTCTTGTTTACAAAGTTGGATATCCAACTAAAAGGCAGAAGCAAGCAACACTCAAAAAAAAAAAAAAGGGACAAAACAATGACAGCAGTTTGTAAACACTGAGGCTGAAAATTATTCACCCCAAATATTTGGCAAGAGGGCAACAATAACAAAATGTGTTCACAGAACTCTAGACCAGTTTGCAATCAAAATGTCTGTGTTTTCATAGTATATATTATTCATCTTGGATCCTGATTTCTGTGGAGGTGGAGAGTTAGAAGCTGATTTCTGGAAGTAGCATGCAGCTGTACCCCTTGCTCAGTCAAATTTTTCTACATCTGCAAGTATGCCTTGTTTAAAGAATATTGGCACTTCTTTAGGCATTGAGATTTGAGTTCATGGGAGCCTGGGCAGGACCCATGGTTGTGGCAGGAGAGAATATACTAAATAATAATATGCACTTGCTCATGCCCTAAAAGTTCACAGAATAGGTGAAGTTTTACATACTACTGTTTCATGGCTCATAGAATACGATTTTCCTTCTGTAAAGCTGTGATTTTCTAGTTTTGCCTTTAAAAACTGGAAAAAACCTCCCCCCACCCCCCCGGAAAAACCTACAGGATTTTTTCAACCATATTTAAGTTATATTGCAGTCTGAAAAATTTTACCTCAATGTGATAGGACATTTTTCTCAATAAGTATTGAGAAATAATATTGAGAATAGTTAATTAACCAGCTGTTCAGCAACTGCCTTCGCATTTTTTGAAGTGCAAATTCGTGTTTGCAAATAACTTTGCTTGCATCTCATTGTGGGTACAAATGTTACTCATTACAGCCTCTTTGTCGGTGTCCCAAAATGTGGCTACAAATATTTTTCTTTGTGTTCCCTATCTTAGTGTTTAGTTTAAGAGGGTTCAATCTTGTTTCAAGATGCAAGCAAAAGTGTGTTGATGTTCTTTTATTTATGTTTATTATAAAATCATAAAATAGTGTCACTTTCTGTAATTAGAGTGGGGAGCGTCCGTGCTGTGAGTCAGCACGGAGACGTGCACGCGGGCTGGCTCGCACCAGTGCCAGCAGGGCCTTGCTTTCATAGAATTTGAAATGCACTTGTAGGTTTTTTAAATAAAAATAAGCTGGTTAGTTATTAACTTGCAGAAATATCTGATTTTAGAGAACAGAAGATTACAAAACAAACTGGATTTTCACCAGCTCCTGAAGGGCAAACAGTACACTGCATCTGGGGGGAGAGAGAATTTGCTCCTTGCGTTTCCCTGCCGTGTGTTTGTGTTGAAGCTTTTTCACTCTCATAGTACTTGATGTAAATGTTAATTAGCACTCCGGGGGAAATGTGTTAACAAATGTACCTTTGACACAGGTCCACAGCCACGCTCTGCTCTCTAGCTGCAGGCTGGAAAGATTAGCTGGCAAAGTAGCTTGTGCTGCTTTTGAGGAAACTCTTCAAACACGAGTTCAGCAAAGCTTGCTGAACGCTTCGACTTTGCTGCTCTGTTGCAGCTCAGGCTGCACTTGCTGCTCTACAGAAGAGGTGCCAGATAAAATGTGAGCACTTGTAAGAAATAAGATCAAACTCCTAGAAAAGGGATACTTCTAGCCATTAACAGTCTGCAAATAAGTCTGCCTGGGCTATGGCTTTCATGTGATGAGGAAAAAACTATGTCTTGACTTAGCACAAACTTTGTGGCAGAAACGATTCCTCCTCCTCCCCTAGTGCTGATCTTGATTAGCAATAAATATGGGTGGTAAAGTCATTACTGTAAGCTGTTAGAGTAGAAAGGTAACAGTAATGCATTCATAAACACATTTACCTCATCCCTGCACTTCTTTCCTTTTCCATAAACAGCAGGTCAGAGATTCAGAAATGGAAATCATTTGGAGGGTGGGATTTTTCAGCAGTGTTCAAACCTGCCTTAACTCAGGTTCACAGAGAGATACTGTGGTGGTGTCTGGCCAGATTAATTCCTGAACCTGCTGGCTTCTACACCATGACTTCTGTGAAAACATATGCAGCCATTTTTCAAGATTTGCCTTGTTTAGCTGTTCATTGCTGTGCAGTATCAAATCCTGATTTCTCGCTGGTGAGGAATAGCTCATAGTTAAGATGCTTACAGTGAGAAGAGTCCGAGGTTACTAACAGCTCTCTGGAAATGAGGTTGGTAATTTCAGCCCAGCCCTAGTGGTCCTGGTCTGGGGTTTGCGCTAGGAATGGCAAACGCTGCTGGAGGAGGGTGCCTGTGTCTCTAGGAGCAAAGGGCAGCACTGCTGTTGTGAGTCCTCCCCTTTCCTGGAGCGGGATGTTGTGTGAAGGATGCTGATGATATGCCAGGGCTCTTAATCAGCTGGTCTGACCATGGCACCCCTCTCGTGTCGCCCTCAGTGGGTATTTGCAAGAAGCCTACCTTGTGATGTTTTCCTTTGTGTAAAATGATTACTTTCTGGCTTTTATGATCCTGTGGGGAGTTTCAAGCCTGTAAGCTGACTGTTGCTGGTGAGGGGCTACCAGCCTCTGTTTCAGAGCTGACTTTGAGGTTTTCAGGGACTTCAGCAAGGAGGAGCGGGGCAGGCAGAATGTGGACTAGCACGTGTCTTGAGTGGTGGGTGGCCCGCAGGGCACAGTGTGGGCCCCCCTGGGCAAGCCTGGCCCTGGAGAGGCACCACTGCTTTCCGCTCACCGCACCTCCAGGTTACAGTATGGACCAGAGTGTCCTTGGGCTGCCTGTCTCAGCCATGCCCGCGGCTCAGCTTTGCCCATCGGCTGTGGTCTGGGACAGCTCTGGGATGGTTTTCTGGCAGCGGGGGTTCATGTGAGCACTCTTATTTTGAAGTGCAGGTGAAAGAAACACCAATCTTCTCAGCAGTGGGAGATCTCCTAGCTTTGAATTGCTGCTAGATAAGATACATGTGGCCTTGACTTGGTAAAATATGTCCAAAACTACTGGATGGAACAGTACTTTGGCACAGTACTGCACGAGGATGCCTCTGCAGGGAGCCCCATCTGAGCAAACAGCCCCCCAGCCGCAGTCGCGCAGACCTGCCCAAACCTACCACGTGGTGAGGTGCCGCGCGGGGATGGGAACCTGCGAAGGCACCTGCGGCATGCCGGTGTCCGAGCCTGCCCAGGAGTGTGCCACTGCTCCGTTGACTCCAGCAGCCCCTCCATGTGCAGCAGCTGCATTTTCGCCTTGTCCGATCAGCCTATGAAGTGGTGACAGAGGTCAGACCTGAGCTACACCGGCTGGTGCTGTGGATGTGTTAAATTGTTTTATTAAGAGTGATGGGCTGGGTTAGAGCCTGGCCCCGCTCCTGCTGAAAGCTTTGACATGAGAGATGCTGGGCACTGGGTTTGGCTGCCTGCAAGCACTGGTACCCGGCATGCTGCCTCTGACACAAGTTCTTCCAAAGGCACCAGGGCCCAAGATCCCTGCACGGGCCCGCTTCTGCCTAGAGCCAAGTGTTTTCAGCCAGGGAAGGTGTGCGGCAGGGCTGTGCTGGGGAGCAGCGAAGCCCCAGCTGGAAGACGCCTCCGTCCCTTGGGGGCTGTGGTGCGAAGGGGCTCTGCCTCTCCTCAGCCTGCCTCTGGCCCTGGGAGGAGGTGGCACGTGGCACCTCCAAAGTCAGGCTGGGAGGGAGGTCAGGGCCAAGCAGACTGTCTGCTCCTGTGTCCCATGGCGGTGACGAAAGATAGAAATAATTTCTATTAAACCGATTCTTCTTTAAATAGCCCTGCCCCCCCGACTGCAATTAGTCTTCTCCGCTGTTATATTTCTGCTGTTGGTTTCTATATTCATAAATTCTTGTCTGCCAAATTTTAACAAAAATAGATACACCAGTCAGTCATTGTCCAAAATCATGTAAAGATGGAACTGTTGTCCTTAAAGTTTCAATCCACAGGGTTACTGTCTATCTGGCTGGCTTTGGTTTTGGCTCTTTCTGTAAGTAACCTGACTCCTCAGCACGCGGCCCGGGGTTAAAATTCAGCTCAAGACAAGCGCAAAACTCTCTTAGGTTTTGATAACTTGTTTGCTGTCTAACTCGGCAATAATCTGGTTCTCGCATTCAAATAAACTGATCACCCCGCAGGAACTGGACTTCTGCCTTGTTGAGCGATGGATGTTGCTTTAGTTGCTTAAAAGGCAAACATACAAGAAATGCAGAATTCTTGTTGACCCAAACAACTGAAAGAAACATCGCAACATTCCCTAAATCAACAGATGGCAATTTTCAAAACAAAATCTGAACAGCAGCCAGAAGCTTATAAGGCAGGACGTGATACTATGGCCAAACCGAGACCTTGAATCTTTCTTGCCTAAACTGTGGGGATGAGCTGGGAGCTCTGCCTGGTGACGTTAGCTCGTGTCTCAGAAGAGCTGCTTGTGCACGAACCTACCGGCTTTGCAGTCAGGAAATTTAATTATTGCTTCCACAGTAGCCCTCGCAGAGTACCCTCTGCATGAAATATGCATTCAGACGTGATATGTCCCATAATTTTTTTCTGTTTCCGCATATGGAGTTAAAGTTAATGTTCCATACACTGTGGACAAATGGTAGTTGCCATGGGTACCATAGCCTTGAATTTCCCGTCTCCTGAGTGATTAAATTCCCCACCTTAATTTTACTTTATTGGTTTATTTCTGTAACTCCTTATTTCCTTGGTTTGCTCTCCTTGAGAGAGCAAAGCAGGACACTTCACAGGCTACTTGTATCTTCTCAGGCTTTTGCATTTTGCACACCAGTTTGGGGGAAAATTGAGGGTGTCTTTCCACAAGGTGTATGAAGCAGCAGGAAATACACCAGAGCGACGCCCAGCAGCCCAGAGGCCATGCCAGCCCTGGGCTCTGCAGTGGATACCCTGGCTTCTTAAAGCCTCTGCTACTGGAGACCCCACAGCCTCGCTGGGCAGCCCACTCCAATGCTTTGATAGCTTTAGCATTAGAGCGTTTCTTCCTACCATGCTGTCTCCCATGCTGCAGCATGAGCACACCTCCTCTTGTCCTGTCCGCACGAGATACGAAGAACAACTTTTTCTGTCCTCCTCCACTGGAGCCTGATGCTGATAATAGCCAGAGTGAGCGGTCAACCCACCTGCTGGGATTCAGATGGAGAATCTCAGGAGGAATCTGGTGGGGTTTGAGAGTTTTGATCTCAGGTCCTACAATAACAAAAGGGCTACATTTGTCTGATGGGATTTGGGGGCCTTTGCAACACTGCTAGCTGTTCTCCCAGTGCCTTACAAGCTGTCCAGGTTTAGGTTTATTCCATAATCCTAGCCCTCCAGAAAATGGCATAAAATAATATTGAAATGGGAACCACAAGCTATAAAAACATAGCCCTAGTTGGTAAGTAAAATGAATAAGTAGCTGTTAAATGCAAAATGAAAAGGCATAAAAGGACAGTGGGAGCTTTTGCTGTTTAATCTGAAGTGTTCTATAAATAAAGCTAGGTTGCTACATATTGACAAAATTGGTCACCCCTAATTTAAGGCATGTCATAGGCAGTGGAAAAAGTGTCCCATAGACCTGAGTAATGTGGATAGAACTAGAGAGCAATTTGGAAAAGTAATGATATAATGCCAGCCTTGTAACTGCAGACCCTGCGAGCTGGACATCAGTACTGTCAGCTAAATAGCACTTTCCTCTAACAACCATTTATGGTGATTGAGGTCGATTAACTGACACTGTTTACTTTGAAGTCATGATAATTAAAGCCAGAGTGTCATCTGCATTGTAATTAACATGCTCCTCTGCACCTAATTCATTCTGACAGTATAGATTAATGATGGTAAATTACCAACAAGGATTTATCATGAGGTGATTCTCCGTTCTACAGGCTGCCTCAGACAATTACAGGAAGCGATTGTTAAGTTTAGGCTATTGTCCTGGTGTAATTGTGCATGTTCGTTCTTAGCTTTGTTTTGCAGTAAAACCCATCCAAGGGCTTCATAAAGACTCAGTTATGGTCCCTAAGAGGCTGAGCCACACTCATAAATGGGAGAGAGGCACGGGCTGGTGATACTGCTCTGATTTTTCAGTATCCCAGTGCTCGTAGTCCCTGCTGATATCAGTAGCAGCCGAGACTGATCAGTATTTCTGCAAATCAGATGCTTTTGCAAATGTAATCCTGTCGGGAGGTTGGGCAACAGGGTCAGCCGTGCAGTGAGGTGCCTGTCTGGGGCTGGGCAGCCCTGTATGGTACCAGTACTCCTGCCCCGTGGCAGTGCTGGGGTCTCCTCCCTTGGTGCCTTGGGGCGGAAGGGCCTTTTCCTCCCAAGTGTGCTACAGGGCCACGGTAAGTCAGCACTCCTGTCCGCCAAGAACTGCTGTGCCTCTAAGCAATAGCCTCAAGAGTGGTCAGTATTTCAAATGACCAAAACACACTATATAAAGGAGATGCCCCCTTGAAATGAAGGTACCGACATCCCTGCAAGCTTAGAGCCTCAGGGGGTTTCACTAGTCCTGCTTGCAAAATCTTGACTTTCAAAGCCAAACCGGCCACGGCTCGGGCGACAACACCATGTCATGCTAAGCAGAAAGTCATGAAAAATTATATAAATGAAGTGAAATTTTCCAAAGCATATAAGGCACTCAATCTCTGGTTACTTCTTGCAAAAAGTAGTTTCATCATTGCCTTTTGTTATAATAGCTTCCTTGTGTACACAGGGACTTAACCTGGCTTATTTAAACTGCGTCACATATTGCTGCAAGAATACCTGATTAACAAGATGATCAAAGTGTGCTGTTCCACGTGTCAATCAATAGGAATTAATACGCAGGAGCCTAGTCCAAAAATGTGAGATTATAATGGAGATTTGGTTTTCTTTGTCCTGAAGTGTTGCTGTGTGAGCAAACAAGTGCTAATATGATGAGCTGAGCTCCACTGCCTCCCCTCCCTAAGGCTGGCATTTTTCTCACTCCTTGCCTGTTGCCCCGTTTGTACGAATCCCAGCCTCCCTCCTAGGTGTGGTGAAGCTCTTTCGTGTTTGCAGCACACGTCTGAGATTTTTTGATAAAAGACGTGAAACAGGGGTATTGCACAAATGCACAGCAGTGGTATTTTACCAGCAGCAGGTATCTGAGTATGATGGGGGTTTGACATTTTCCCCCTGATGCATGCACAAGCCCTGTCCTGAGAATCAGGCTGCAAATCAACTCCCGTAGCTTGTAGCAGGTACTGATCACAGGCCTAACCGTTTATTCCTTAAAATAAATGGGGCACATGGAGGATTTGAGTTGACCAGGTAGTCAAGGGAAAGCAGTTCTCCAGATACCTCTTCTCAGGGCACGCAGCCAGACCCTGGCTTGCTTTTCTTTGTAGATTAGGTGGGCCAGAAGGAAAGTAGTGATCATAGCCTCAGAGTTGAATGGGCTAATTCCTACATGACTACAATAAGGACCTTTGGCAGAATGCACAGCAAAACAGCTTCTCTCTAGTGGCACAGTAACGTGCTGCAGTGCCAGGAACAGCTTGTTTTGGGTACAAAAGGTGACTTTGTGGGCTCTGTTGCCCCCGCCACACACTTGCTTTTCCTTTTTGTTCCTGACAGTAGCAAAGGGAAGGTGAGGAGAGTGGGATGATGAAGTTAAGAGAAGAAAAAAACCCGCAACCAACCAACCAACCAAAACCAAAAAAAGGATTTGGGATTTTGAAAGTTACGTTTTTTCAGTTGACAGGGTGAGCATTTTTTTAATAAGAGTAATAAAAGCCTTAATAATAACAATTTTTCTTCAGAAAAAGTTTGCTGGATGGAACCACTTTGACCAGCTCTATCAGAGACTGAAATACTAAGAGGAGACAGAGGTTTAGCTGATAACTCCAAGACCCTTAGTATTAAAACAGGTAAACGGTCCCCTGGGCCCTGCCTACCTTGGCAAGAGCTGTTTTATAGCGGAGCAGGTCTACTGTGCATTGAGGGGTCACGCTGTCGGCGTCCCAGGCACAGTTAGGGGGCTGTGTGCTAGCGAACGTGCCTGGGACATAGATGTGCACGCAGCACGGAGAGGACGCCTGGCTGCCACGAAGCCTGCAGGCGCTCAGACCCCGCTTCCCTCTGCTCCTGGGATGTTCCTGGGGTGCCCCTCCAACCTCCTGTCAGTCCTACCAACCTCTGCAGCACCTTTTGCAGTGCTGGCCATGAGCATGCGGTCGGCCGCGTTGTCATTGACCCCAGACGGACTCAAGTCACTCTCTGGTGTCGGTGATCTGCCGGCGTCATGTACTCCCACACCAGCCCAAGCACAAGGCTTAACTGCAAGTGTTTTTAGCGTTTATAGGAAAATATTGCTCTGCTTTGCCCGTACAGCCCCGGGGACACTAGCTTGATCCTGGTGGCTGCTGGTTGTGCAGTGGTGGTCCCTGTGCCACTTCACTCTCTAACCAAATAGTTTCTCTTCCACCAGTAACCGCACAGGATGGGTAAACAGACCCAGGAAAACAAGAAAGGCACGGAAAGAATGAAAGAGCGGAAACACCTCNTGGGTGTATCATCTGAACTGTCCTTCCTTCCCCAACCCCAGAGAGATGGTGATGAGGTGGCTTTGGAGGGGAGGAGCATGTGGATGAAAGAGGAGGTCTCTGGGGCACCATGGCCATGGAAACGCACAAGGTTGGCATTAGTGTTTGTTATTGNACATAGGTCTAATGAAACTAAAAGCAGAGGTTCCCCTGGAGAAAATTGAGGGGGTTTAGGAAGAAAATTCTTAAATTTCGCAAAATGTTTTTATTCAGTCCCAAACAGAATGCCTGGTTTTGCTTTATAAGCTGTTTATTTTTGTCCCCTTTCATTTTGGAAAAGAAAAAATCAAACCCAAACCATTTCATTTAGAAAATACCAAAGCAAAACATTTCACAGAGTCATAGAATAGTTGAGGTTGGAAGGGACCTCTGGAGATCATCTAGTCCAACCCCTCTGCTCAAAGCATATTTGAATATGCTATACATTTCTGTCTTGAATTTTTGTCTGTGTTCACAATCATTTCCCAAATTTGGCTTGAACTTCCAAACAGATCTGGTCCCCCACAAAAGGTATTTTGTGGGTTAACTTAATACTTACTGATTTTCTATTTTCTCAGGCTTCTGTTTGGGACATCTATGTCCTTTCTGCCAGGCTGGCAATGTATACTGTCTTTGGACTCCATAGACAAAGTGTTTCCCAGATGTCATGGATTTCACATAGCTCTTCTTTTCTTCTTCCATATGGCTTTATATAGCCAAGAGCATCTGACTTTATATTTGCTTATTACAGCACACTTCTTACTTGTGACTTAAAGATGTGGACACTCATGGAAGCAAAACATCAGTACGTGTTATGAAAAGTAGTAATGTACTGTCTGGTTGGCTTCCTACCTATGTCCATACATTTCAAAATGCTGATCCATGCCTGCCAATGATTTACTAAGGAGACAAAGTAGTATCTGTCATTTATTCACTAACTTTTTTGGCTAGATTTAAAAAAAAAAAGAAAGAGAGAAAGGAAAAAAGAGAGGGACTTATAGCACATAAAGAGCAGCTGGTGACCCAGAAACATGAATGACTAGGATGCCTCAGACTTGGATGTGCCCAAAAGTTCACAAAAGCCTAAAAAAAAGTTGCATTGGGAAAAGTCATTTGTTGGTGCCCGCAACAGTGTCACCCATGTGCCCTGCGGGGTTTGACACCTGAATTCCTACTAGCTGGGGGTGACTGCGGTGTCTGAGCTGCCATTTTGGCAGAGATTTTTAATGGCAATTGGTGTGATTTGGACACTGGGTGGAGCAATATAATTGGTTTTGTCACATTTGTAGTCACAAGGTGCTTCGGGCAGGACTGAGGAACCATCTTCTCCACCTGTATGCTAAGTGCACTAATGTAAAGCTCATGTAAAGCAACCCCCTACTCTTGCTTCCAGTACAGCATGAAACTTGTCCACTCTCTGTGAAATGGAAAGACAATAATGGCTCTGTCAGCAAATGCAACTCAGCCCTACTTTTTTTTTTTTTTTTTTCTGTCAAGGATTTTAGTTTCCTTTTCTGCCTTTTCTTATTGCAAATCATAAAAACAGGCTAAAACTCAGGGGTTCCTTTGCAAAACTATTCCCTCATGCTTTCAGCTGGAGCAATTTTCCAACATTGACATGAGCTCACAAAATGTTAGTCTGACTCCAAATAAGATTTTCCAGAGTTGGCTGAAGGTTTTGGCTTAGTTCTAGAATAAACTGTTTCGGAAACCTTTCTGGAGTGGATTCTGGATAACCTGGCACCATTTAAAGGATTAAAAAGTCATGCATAATTTGCCCTTTCAAAACACTCAAAGCTTTTAAATTTCTCACCCCAGAAAATATCTTTCTTCTCATCAAACATCAGCTGTTTCCAATTGCTTCATTCTATTTTGGTCACCTATTCTCTTTTTTCCTTCCCATGCATGACTAAATATCTTCTTTAAATCAACTTGAAGCAATTAATTTTTCCATTCATCCATTTGGTTGCGCTGGTTTCTTTCCCTGTCGGAATGCTACATGAATGTCGTACGTTGAAGAAGCAGTATCATCTGTGCAGTCCTGAGCGCACGAGTACTTGGCACCAGTTCTGCAGATTAATACGTGAAAAACACGAAGACAGCTGCCAGTTTCTGCATGTTTTAACTGGTTTATTTTCTGCAGCTCTGAGCAGAAATGCTGAGGCCACGGCAGCCCCACACAACAGCATGATGCACAGGTCTGTGGTCTCATGGGGAGCATGCCAGCTCCTGAACCGGTGGGACTAATTCTGTCTCAGCTCCGCACTAAACTCAAGCAAACTGGTCCCTTTGAGAGTCAGGCACACCAAGCCTAGGAGCCGGGCCACGCTGCTCCAGCTGTGCTGCTTATGAGTTATTCCTGAGCTGTCTCTGTGCAGCGCTCAGCTGCCGGTTTGGATGTGCTGGCTTGCTCAAAGCGATGGCACAGGCTCTGCGCTGTGCTGTCTTGCCTGGTGTGGATGTGGCATAAGAAATAGGTTACATTACTTTACATGTAGGCTACTGGATCCCTTGTTAAAAGTGCAGTGAGGTGCAGGTGCCAGCCCTTCTTATAAGATGCGTCCATGCAAATCTTGCATCAAGCTTCAGTGACCAAAGAAGTGTTGCTGCTTCTCATTCCTGTCAGTTTTGTAGCACCTAAATGCAATCTGCGTTTGCCTTGATTTGTATAGCCGACGAGCACGCATGCTGTTCTTCAGTAACCTTGTTTTGTCGCCATCAAATTAGAATGAAATTTCTCCAACCTTTGATCTCTTGTATAATATACAAACACCCACCAGTTTTCTGATCAATGTGTATGTGACACATGCATTTGCCTTTCAGTTGACAAACACAGAAGCTGAAATTATCCAGAAAAAATAAATATCAAGGCCAATCATAGGAAAGGCTTTGTTTTGTTTTGGGTTTCTTTTTTTGGTGAAGAAAAGAACATGCTGGAGACAGATTTGACAAAGTCAATGATCCAGGTTTTTGTGGCAATTGCATCCCAGCTCTAGCTGTCGTAGTCACGGCAGATCTAAGCTATGCTGCGCTCTGCAAGGAAAGGAGTCGGGTTCAGGCCTGCCAGAAGGCCCCAAGCACTAAACCTTTCTGTCCAGAGTGGGATATGTAAAGCTACATTTCCCCAGGATTGCTGCCAAATGACTAATCTTGGACACTTTCAGGCATTCCAGCGTGTCTGGTTAGTGGTTACTCTAGCCATCCTATCGTGTTTTTGGGAACCAAATGTCTTGCACGCTAAAGCAAGGTGCATATTATACAAGGGGTGCCTATAATGGATTTAGGTAGCGTTAGTAGCCAGCACACAGTGGCTTTACATCAAAGATAACCGTGTGAAGAAGGAGCACTCTGTATATACTCAGTCAGAGGCGCAGGGGAATCAGACCCCTTTCTACATAGTTTACTTAGGAGTCATGGGCAGGGGGGGATAGGAAGGAGGGATTTTTAAACACTGAGTGAATTAATTAGTTCATTAGCTTCTGTTTTCATTTCCACGCAAGTGACAACTAACTGCTATACCCAGAGGTGAGCTAACGAGGCAGTGCTCTGCAGTAAGCCCCTGCTCAGACAAGCATCACACTATTTACAGTAAAAAAGAGCTCATGTTTTCTGCAAAGAGATCCCAAGCTCGTAGACTGTTCTGTTCCATAACCTTGCTTGTTCCAATTTACTAATGGACTCCGTAAAACTGGACTAACTGTGGTGATTCCTTCATTGCATGGTTCTCAGAGCTGTCTCAGGGTATACTCCAGTGGGCATTCGAGCATCATCTCATAGGATTTTCCTTTTTGTTTAAGGTACAACATATATTTCAAAAACCAATAACACGTCCAGACACTGATCATCTGCTGTACATAGCTCGAATGCTTTCCTGTAGCCAGTACCTCTGCCAGAGGCTACTCCTGGTTCATGTGAATGCTCTTTGGGGTTTCACTGTACTTTTTACTTCAAAGATAAATTATTGTGGTTTCCAAAGGCTAATCATAAGTGCTCTGCAAAAGAGATGTCCTGTCCAGATAGTATGGTTTCCTTTTAATTGTCTTTTTGGATCTAGCTTTGTTCTTATACTATGGGATAACGGGCCAAATGCAGCACCGTGCAGGCTGTGTTGCGCTACAAAATTTTCCTTTGGATCCTTCTTTGTCTTCTAAACTCTCCCGATTCCTTTCTTCCCTTTTATGGAAGCCCTTTGCCTTCTATCTCCTGTTTGGCATCAGTGCTTGATGGGCTGGATCAGGTCACAGTACTCGCTTGTCTGACTGAGACAGCGTGGATATCCGAGAGGATGAGCTGACCTCCACCGCAGCCGGTTATGTGAGGAGGGAGCCATACGCCGGTGAAATCGGGTTCCCAGCCCTAGCTAATACACAGCGTTGTCTTGTCTTTGTAGCTAACACTGAATCTTCTTATAAATGTGTTAAATTTTGTGGTTACATGAATCTATTGTCTTTGTTGAGAATTACAGTCAGTAACCTGTTGTACCAGTGCAAGGAGCTATTGTCATGTTCTAACACGTTCCCCTAACATACCGGGTGTTTATACAGAGGAGGCTTAAAAGTTCTTTTGTCAGGGTCCATCCACCCTGGCTAGCTAAGCCTAATTTTAAACTCATATAACTCAATACTCGTGAAACACACTTTAAAAGACGACTAAATAGCTGCTTTACATGGGAAGAATTAGGGGGGGTCGATGGCTGTGGATGCCACCCATCAGTTCCCTGACTGGCTGGCCGGGATGTGGAAGGGTTGGGGATTGTCCGCCTGAACGCCGTGTCCAGAGCAGTGCAGCAAGCCATCCCAGGATGTCGGAGAGCCGTGCTCGGCCCTCCCAGCTCCACTCTTCACCAGGAAGGGGAGGGAGCGCTCCTGTTGCATCCAGCCTATCTCTCTGGCCACAGGATGCCCTTAAAGTACAGAACAAAATAAATTCCCTCAACCCTAGCAATTTTCTCCAAAGCAGATCAGCAGGCGGCAGGCCTATGTTCTGTGGCTTGCAGCGGGCATTTGTGAGTGTCCCAAGATGCCTGTGTTTTGATGACTATATCCCAAAGACACGCCTCTGGTATTTTTCTGTGCCCACAAACAACATTTGAAAGACATCGCATAGAGGACCAAAATCATCTCCAATGGCTTCAGTGGAGTTGCTTCTGATCCTAGAGCTCCTTGTCTGGGTACCAGCACCCAAGCACTGCAGGCGATTTGGCTGCAGAGAGCTATAAGCAGGGTGGGAGAGAGCGCGCCAGCACACCTCTGTGCCTGCTGCTCGTCTCGCCAGAAGTGCTGCTCTCAAAGTCCTTCTTGAACAGGAGTCCAACTGTTTTGCAGAAAATGCCAACAGTTCCATGCTCAAACAAGAATTAGGAAGTCTTTTAAAGCAGCAGAGTTCAGAAAACAGACCGAGATGAGAACCGTTTCCTTGTACAGCTGCGGGGAGGTTCTCTGCGGGTTTCTGAGCTTCCTCAAAAGTGTCATGTTATTCCCCATTTACAAGCCAGATACTGAGTAAACCCACTGCACATGTCTTCCCAGTGCACCAGCTCCTTTTTCTGCAGTGGTTGCCATTTGTAACAAAGCTGGTAGCCATTCCTTTCTAGGGGCAAACCTGCTCCACTAAATCCCATCTCGCTTCATTGACTATTACTAGCATTTTCATGACAAACTGACCTTCAGAGAAGTGCAATCTTAAATATGTATCAGAAAGTTGTTGTGTTTAAAGCCTTTTAGATGATCATTAGACAGTTCAAGCCCATGGTTGACACCAAGCAGTTTTTCACTGGTGTTGACCGAGGTGTGCTAACTCTAGGAGAGGCAGAGCTTTACTGCAGAGTCACGGGTTATGTTAGAAGTACTTCAAAAATATGGAATTTTACTTGGCTATATTAACTATTTTAAATACACGATTTCCCAGAAACCACTGAAGTTTCAAAAGGTGGATGCTGTGGTGAAGGGGGTCAGATTACAGCCTTACTTCCAGGCAATGACAAATACTTCCTAGGTGACTTAGGGCAAGTCGCTCAATTTATGTTTTCCCATCTGTAAGGAAATAGAATCATAAATCAACCCATATTTATGATGTGTTCCAGCATGTCTGTGATAGGGCCACATAACTTTAGATAAATGAAAGTTTACTTTTATTTGCTGCTCAAGAGAGAAAAGAAAGCAGTATAGCAACTGTCCTAGAAGAAATCCAAGGTTTCTGTAATCTCTTCTGAAGTTCTTTTTTCACTGAAGCAGTTAACAAAGCTTGGGTGTAGTGTATTCTAATGTGCATAATTGAGCTGAACACTTTAAATTCTTTTAGTTATATGGTTCCCGTCTGTCTGTTTTTGTTTTACTTTTTTTTCCACTGCTGAGCTCCATAATTGTTCCTTTTAGCCACAGTCACCTAAGGTCAGGCTGTACCTTGCTAAGTAGCCGAACTGCAAACAAGGCTAGCTAAATCACGTGTCTCCAGCCCGTTCCTGTTATTAATCCTCCCAAGTTCTGGGCCTAGCACTTGGCAGAGCAACAAAAGTAAACTTTTTATCAGAAGTTCACATTCTCCTAAAGTGGAGGATGAGCTGGGTAATTCCTGTCTTTTTTTAAGGGTGTAATATGGGAGCAGATTTATTTTTATAATGCTGGGGGCACAGACAACTGACCAGTGTTTGTGCAAAGTGAATTTAGTCTGATAAAATTCTGTTTCTGTTCCCAAAATGTCTTTCAGAGTGTTTTCATTAGTAAATATGCTGTCATTGTAACAAATATGATGCTGGCTTTAAACTGATGAGAAAATGGCCAAAGTACGTGCAGTTTATACTCTGACAGGAAGCTGGTCTGGGTATTTAGGTTTTGTCTGAAATCTACAGCACTACAAAGAATTTTTATTCCTGCTTCAGTCTCTGTGTAGCAGGGTCCCTGCTTAATTTACTTTCTCTTCCTCTTAAAATTTTCACAGTCTTCATCTCTGCTTCAGTTCTTTGTCTGTTAAGTTCATTGCGTGAGAGCAGGCACAGCAAATTCAGAAAATCCCATTGGAAAGGTTGATACACTTTGTCCTCAGAGCCTCCGGGCAGGCCGGGGGAGCCCAGGCGCTGCCAGCGCAACCCTGTGTGAATACAAGGATCTAATGTAAAATGCTATGCTGGGATAAATGTGGGATCAATCTGCCCTAATTAGGGCAGCTCAAATAGCAGCATCAGATAAATGCCTCAGATGGGAATGCATAATTGTAATTCTTCATGCGTTGCCGTTATCAATAGGTCACTATATTAAGATAATAAAAAATGTTGTCATGTGGCAAAATGGTGAGAAAAATTTAAAAAAACCAAGATGAAAGTAGAAATACTAAAAAGGGAGAAAACCAGCAGCCCTCATCGTTGTGTTTATATATTCCTCATATAGGTCAATATGTAGGTACAGGTGGGAAAGTGCTTACAAAATATTTTTGATAAATAGCCTAAAGACATGAGGTGAGGAGTTACTTGGCATGCTTTGGGATGGCTTGGTGTGTTCAGGCGTCCCCACAAGTCACTGTGAGAGCATGCAATCTATTCGGCTTGGTACTGGCGCAGTACAGCTGTGCAGCCCAACTGGGTCTTGCTGTAATCAAATGTTGAATATGAATTAGTGGCGCCCACAAAAAGTCTCATATAAAGCAGAAACGATTAGTGTTTGACAGAGAGGAAGGGGAATTCAAAGAATGCTTCTGCTGTGGCCTGGAGATCATAATGATGTCCACACACCTAAAGAGCAACATCTAAAGGCAGCCTGGTTGCTTAGAAATAGCTAAACTACATTATCATCTGCAATGACATTGAAGTATGATTTCCAAGACTGTATCCCTACCAGATTGTCCTAAACAGTTCTGGGACATTTAGCACGTTCATCTCTTCCTCTAATGGGCAAAATTTTTAGAACTAACAGGAAGCTTTTAAAAATGTGGCTAATGCTGTGTTAAGATGAGTGTTGCAGCATTGTGCTAATGTACAAGAAACTGAAACTAGAGGCAGTGAGCAAAAGTGAAGGTAGCTGATCTAATGGAGTTTTCCGTACTAATGAAAACACAAAACTACAATAAACAGCCAAATAAAGAAAAGCAAATCTGATTTAAGATTATCTCAGTTCGCCTAAGTGCCAGGTCGTGACCACGAAGGAGACCTTTAAGAGGGATTCTGGGTACTAACCTCACTGCATTGGAGATATGAAATCAGCAGGTAGGAGAAAGTCTGGGTTTTCTTGGAAGACAATCTTGTGGTGAAAAGATGTCTCATTCTGTTTGACCAGCACTAAAAGCCTGTGACTGAAGCTTGAATCAACAAGCTATTAAGTGCTGCAGTGAGGTGATGCCATTGTGCCGCTACCGCGAGGAGCTGTGAGCTCCCTCCCGACGTAGCTGCCCGCCCTGCCCAAGGTGCCCCAGCAGCCCTGGCCCCGCTGCAGGGCACAGCCAGCCCTTTCGCAGGGTCCTTTGTATCCCAGAGAGTCACCTTTTGGTGATAGTTCATTTCTCTCTTCCACACTTTAAGGAACAGCCAACACAGCTTGCCAGCAAAGGAATAAACAACAGTGTGTTTTACAAAGCGTGTGCAAACAAGGGATCTGCTCCCACTTATCTAAACCTGCATGTCAGTGATTTCTATCTCAGTGTCTGATGTTGCAGGTAATTTGTACAGCGATGGATATCTCTAACTATCACTATAGGTTAGTGCCTTTTTCCATTCTTAAATGTGCAACAACTTGTGCTGCCAGTCGGGAAAAGTTTGCATCTGTCTGGTTTGTTTCATAAAAACAGCATCCACATGAAAGAAATCGATGGATTATACTTAACATGTACACCTACAGTCTCTCTCCAAGCACAGCACTTCCAAACAGTCCTTGTATACTAACTTTTTCCTGTTATTTAGCTTATAATATTAATAAAAACTTGAACGGAAAGGCTGTGAGGGATGGAATTTGCTATATTGCTTTTTTCTTCTTTAATTTGTTTTTCTTTTTGATCATCTGTTACATAATCAGTGAAATACCTCGCAGCCGGCCGCATAGTTTCAGCTGTGAGATGCCTCCAGCTTTTTTTGGTAAATGAGCAAGCGGTTTAAAAATCAAAAGTGAAATACTGTGTGGGAGCGGGGCTGGTTCCGCATCCTCTCATTGCTGCTGATCCAAGGTAGGAGGAAAATTGGGACTGGGCTCCTGCCTAGACACTGAATTGCGGGTATAAGAGACCTGTTGTGTCTCTCCTCTCTCCATCTCCATGGGGCGTTTGGTAGAGAGCTGAATGGTGCCTCGCTTAGTCAGTGGCAGGTATGAGTTCAGGCTAATCTGCTGCTGTTTTCTGGGGAAACCTGCAAGAGAAGGCAAGTGTTTCCCAACGTCCCTCTCCCAGAGCTTCCTAGAAATCCCCCCTGAAGTGGAGAGAGCGAGCCAGGGTGGAGGCCCCAGCAAGGTTTGCCCACCTGTGCATGATGCATGAGCTAGTCAGGGCACTGAGTGAAAAGCGAGCAAGTAAGATGGCAACTCTGGGTGCCGTAAGTGGGGAATAACACCCCACGCTAACCATAAATGAGTGTCTGGATAACCAGCATGCAGATAGCAGCTGAGTCGCTGAGTACCGCACAGCTGCCATCGCTGCCTGCCTCTGTGCACCACAAGTCTGTGTGCACGCTCAACCTGCTGTGGGTAAGCTGAGTTTAGACTGTTATCTCTTGCAGTATTTTTCTTGAATACCTGTATTTCTCCCCAGTGGAAAACTGATTTTGCTGGGATTTGCTGTTCCTGCTGAAAATAAGCATGGCTGTGTTTGGAGAAAGCTTTTGTAGTGAGGTTATTTCAGGCATTTTAGTAAGCATCTTATGTAGTAGACATATTTTCTTTTTCCTTCTCACTTTATCCCTCTCTCTCAAAAGGCCACATGGCTTTTCCCATGTGAATCTGTGAAATGGACAGTTACTAACTTAGTTTCCTTTTAAAAGGATAATTGCTTTAGGTCAGGTTTTGAAGTCCTCAGGAGTTGGAGCTTTTGTTGAAAAAGTGGTTATTTCTTTTGGTGCCCAAGACTGGCAAAAAGATGTGATTTTTAGGTGTTTATTCCGGCTGAGCACGGGGGAAGCAGTCTGCATGGGGGTCTGAAGAGATGTCACCTGTACGGGATGATCCTGACCTTCTCAAATGACTCTGACGCTTGCTTAATGAACTTCCAAGAGTGCAAGGAGATGAACAAATCTTTAATTGTTTTCTCCAGATTGGTATACTTGTTGTGGTAGTGAATTTAAGAGTGTTTTTCTGGCTTGGTTATTTTAATTCTTTGTAAAGCTAATGTGTGCACTGCTTTCCTCTGAAACTCCCCAAAAACAGAAGTGTAAACCAGATTAGGGCTGTGGGAAAAGGTGTGATTAGCACTCGGGGCATGTGAGAGATAAGGGAAGGAGCAGCATTGCTCCTGGTCATCTGCGGCCACCGAAGTGTGAGGTGTCATTTCTGCAAAGGGATAGGAAGTAGACAACTGTGCCCTGGAGGTATATCAGGCAGACAAAGATGCCACCACAGGGTATTTCAAGTGAGAGGAGGTTAAAAAGCCTCTGGGCAGAGCATGAGGAACCCACTCACATGGGCACAGTACGTGCAGACCCAGGAGGTCTTGCCAAGGTGGATGTGAACCATGAGATCAGCCCCCCCCAGTTCATCAGATCACCCCCCGCCGCATCTGTTTGGAAGTCTCTCATGAGTTTAAAGGACATGTTTTAAAACTATTTTTCAGCTCCGTTCCCAAACCATTTTGGTGAAAATTTTTTTACAGCGCTTGCTATTGTGACTGTTACAGAGCCTGTCAACCCCTGCAGCACCCAGCTGTGCTGGCTGTAACCATAATTCACAGAAACTGCCAAGTGCTGTTCTGCTTAATATGACAGATCCTTCCGTGATAGCTGCGCTACGGCCAGCCCTGGTGAGCGTGTTGGGAAGGATGGTGCCCATGTGGGTAAGATTTATGTTTGTTAGGGCTGTGGTGAGCGAGCCTGCAAGCGCTGCCTTCCTCTTTTCAAAAACTCAGAAGATTTATCTCCCTGACACATCCTGAGTCTGTCTGTCTCTCTTTTTTTTAAACAGCAATCCCCAGAAAACTTACATGGTCTTGTTTCTCCACCTGCCCTCAGTGTGGTTTCTCCTTATCTCTCCCCAAAATTTGTCATCTCCTCTTGCAATTCTTGTGGTGTTGCTGTTCCTGCTGCTCAGCTGCATGTGCAGACAGCTGTAAAAGGAGTTTACACAACTCATGATCTACAAGCGCTGTGCCATGGCACTGCAGAGGTTGGATTCTTGTACATTCCTCATTACAGCTGTCTGCACGCAGAGCTGCATGCAGGCAAGTGGCAGGGAACGCAACTTTCCTGGTGGGAGCTTACAGCAACAAGAATACAGTTGGAAAAATAGTGTGAATCATGAATGAAACATTACTCACAGAGGCTGATTGCAATGTAAGAACTGGATGTGAAGCATTCCCAGAAAAAGGGGTACATTCGGAGAGAGTAATAAATTGCACAACCATCTCTGGGTTATCTGTTTGATGGTAAGCTATGCTTCTCTTGGTTAATTAAGGGTTCAGCTTCTTGTGTATGTAAGGATACTGCCTTGCTCCACAGAAAGACCTAACATCAGGGAAGGATTGTACATAGTCGGATATGACTGAGTATATTTAAAGGTATTGGTTTGGTCCAAGGAAAGGAAATGTACTTGAGAATACAGTTAGCAGTTAAGTATTCAGATGAGGTCCAGTTCCCTGTCCTATATTCAGACATGTTTGTAGGATGAGTTTTTCAGATGTTTGAGTGACCTAGGAACATAAATCTCACAGCCAGTACATGGGATTTTTTGCTATTGTGACTATATAATAAATGACTGCTCAGTACCACCACGGATGATGGATCTATTCCTTAAATAATAAAAGCAGCAACCATGAAAGCTGTCTGTTTTGCGGGTGTACAGCCTGTCTTAAAGAGTAATTTTAGAGAGTTTTTCAGCTCCTGCTGCTGCCATACTGCAGGGATGAGTTTCTAGCTCTCTGTTTTGTTGTCTTTTTGCCACTCTTAGTCCGTCTGTCTCTGGGAGGGGTTAAGGATGCTGGCCCAGGAAGGAAGGCTGCTGGCCGCTAGCAGTCCTGGTTAACCAGGAGCAAGTAAGAAAGCGGCTGGTGGGCAGGAGGCAGTGGGGACCCGGGAGAGGGGAGATGGGGAGAGAGTCAGGGAGAGGAAGTCTGTGGTTTTGAATGGCTGTCATGAGTGAGTCTTCATGAGCTTGGACTGATCTTGTTAGCTGCTGGGGTAGGCTGGCAGGGACAAAGAGCTCATCCTTCTAGCTTTGATGACCAAAGAAAGCTGACCTACTGATGGAGGAGCCAGGTTGCTTGTTTCTTTTACTGATTTTCTTTTGCTTTCTCTTACTGTATCCAGGCAGGCCACGATGTGTTATAGGGTGTTATGGCATCAGGACCCAATTTATGAGTCTGAAAGGTCCTGAGGCTGGGGTCACTCTTGGGCTGGGCCAGAGGCTGGCTAGCTAACAGAGGGGATCCAATAGCCTGGAGAAGCAGAGGGACAAAGGCAGCAAGGCGTGTCGGGTGTAAGAATTGGGTATACCACTCCACCTAGGTGGGATCGGTTTTCTAGCAGAAAGACCAGTTCTCATCCTTGGTTTAGTAAATCACAAACTGAAGGGGTTGCATACTAAATGGATGAAAGTTAGCTTAAAAATACTCAGGGAGGGAGAAGGGAAAATTGTCCAAGAGGGGAACAGCTAATTCTCTATGCTCACAGCTGGCTGCATGGCACTGTGTATCCAGACAGATAATCCTACTTGTGAAGCACAGGATAATTATAGGGGAGTGGGTGGGGACGACAGTGCTTTGTTCCTCCCTTCCCCACAAATTTTTGGCTGACTGGAGGCAGGCCAGGCGGTGGGAGCTGGTGGAGGCTGCTTTGGCAGCAGCGGCTCACAGAGCACTCCTGCTTCCCACTGAGCTCTGGGGTTGGCACTGCCGGAGCAGCTGGGTGTTACAGTGCAGCCTCCTGCATCCCGTGGGTGCTGCATTCCCTGGGCTGTGTAGGGCTCCCAGGCTCAGGGATTGGAAAGACAAGGCTTAGGTGATGGTCTCCTCTAGGTGGTGAGGACTTGGACACTTGGGAAGAGAGGGCTGGGTGGGAGAGGAAAACCTGTGAGACTTTAAGATGGTGGTAAGGGCTCTGTAATCTGCTCTGGCCCTGGATCAGTCCAAGGATCTATGCTCGTGGTGCCTAGAGAGATCTGCCATGCTGTGGGTGTCAGTCTCAGCTGCCCCCAGATGCAGAGTCAGCTGCCTTTGGGGCAGAGGAGATTCAGGGAGACCGTAGTCTCACCCTTTTCCCTTGCTCTGCTGAAGGTAGGCTTCAGCTAAGCCAGCTGTAAGCCAGCAGCATCAGAAGCCCCATGCCCAGTCATGAAAGCCGGGTGGCAGAGAGGTCTGGTCACCTTCGCTCTGCATCTGCTGTGCAAGCAGGTGCTGCTCTTGGGTGCTTTGGGGAGACCCTACAAAAAAAAAGGTAGAGAAGATATAATGCTGGAGGATACTTGAGAAGTGTTGGACAGATGGACAATTGTGAAACCAGAAAAAATGGGGGGCTTTTGTGGGAGATTTAAGGGGGCTGACTGAGCTTTTGGGAGATCATAGAGGCGAGAATTGCTTTGGGGCTGGGCAAAGGATTTTGGTCTAATGGTGGGGAATGGCAAGAGAAAGCAGATGACAAAAGGGGTTCTTAGAGGAGGAAAGAAAAGGATCTGAGGAAAAGGTAGGAAGAAGCAGGAGAGGCTAAGAAATACGAGAAAGGGAGACAAATCTTTAGGATAGGATGGGGCTAGGAAAGAGAATTCCACATTGTGGGACAGCAAAGAGGGCAATCAAAGTGGAAAGAAGGTACCGTGGAGAAGGGGGGTACATTTTTCTCCCAGAAATGGTGTGTCTATCCTGCTGGTCACTGAACAGCAGTGAGTGTGATGTGTAAACTACAGCTGCAAAAGCCATTTTGACAGCAGTTATGACGATGAAGCTTGTACATACATGAAGTATCTGAGCTTTAGACTTGAATGTCTTTGGTGCTAGAGTTGAAGAAGTTGCTGACTTAGACTGTCCTGAAGGCCCTGATTTCCAAGTGGTACAGACAATTGTCTGTGTTCTGCAATCGCTATTATGCAACAACAGCAAGCCAGACAGCCTGCCAGGCCTTCGGAGCGGCGCTTCTGTCGATTGCTTTGGGGTTTTTCAGGACATCAGGAAAGCGATGCAGAAAACAAACCCACTGGACATTCCAGGAGCTGGGGATGGTCTATCTCAGGACAAATTTGACACTTGTCTTGTGTCACCTGAAAATGCTCGGTTCCAGGATACCTGTCGCTTCTACACATGCAACCAGAAGTACCCTGGCCTGCTTGTGGGGTGTAATGCTGATACTAACTTGTGGCTAAGGCAGAATATGGTCCCTGTTTCTCTTCTAGAATATCTTGGAGCTGGAGAGACGAGCTCTGTCACAGCTTGCATGTGTCAGTAGTTAGCAGTGTAGAGTCCATTCAGCTGTTGGTGTCCTGGCACGTTTTCCACAGTTCCACCTCCTCCTTCCCACTGCCTCCTTTGCTGGCCTAGAGACCAGCAGGGTTGCCTAACTTTTCAGAAGGCCAGAAGACACAGTTGGAACATACAGCTGACTTGGAGGGAGAAGCAATTAAAACCGCATAGCGTAATCTCATATCAAGATTGCTGCCTTGTGCTCACAGGACTGCAGGCACACTTGCTCTGCCGTCGCTGAACAAACTTTTTTTTCAAAGCACACTCATATTTGTTGTTCATGCAGGTGTTAGTCCATAATTTCTTCTGCATAATTCTGCCTGTCAGTGTCTTGGGCACTGAAATATTATCAGAATTGGATTTTGGCACCAAACTTTTTTCTCTGGGCCTTCATATGCATTTTTGTGTAACTGGACAGAAGTGAATTGTCCCGGTGCTCATGCACGAACTCTTGTAATGTGCAATGGGAAATGGTCAAGGGCTGTGTGAAGTGGATGTGTACTGTTGATACATCAAGGGGGAGTGCTTTTGCTTATGGAAATTTGGGGGGAGATCTGGGAGTCAGTGGGTTGTTCAGTCTTTTGTCAAAAAATACAGCATCCAATGTAATTTGTTTATGAGATGGATGGGGAAGTGGCTGAATACTGTAATTTTCAATCCCTTTTAAATTTTAAGCTTATATATTTGTTCTCTAAATACTTTGATCTTCCACAGCACACACTTGTCTGCAGACAAAGCTGATAACAATCATTTCAAGCTCTTTCCTAGCCTTCCTTTTTATTCTGCAATCCTGAATGAAATTCAACCTTATTCTCCATAAATAACCTTTCTCATTCCCCAGCTGTCTCCTACAGCTAGTTGTCTTCTGACCTCTCACTTACTGACTCTGTACTGACCTTGCACTTCCCCCACAGCCCTAATCTGCCAGTGTCTACGCTCCTATTCTTCCTCTGCTCTTTTGCACTATTTCATTTTTTTGAATAATAGGGCCCACCATTTCCTGAGCTGCACTTCAGCAAATAAGCTTGAACAAGCCCCTTTATCCACGGAGTTCATATAGTGTAGTGACAAATGACTACCATTGGCAATGATTTTGATGTTTTCACCCCTTCTCCCTGATTCTAGGCTGTGGGTAAATCTATACTTTCAGCTGTATTTTTCTACTGGCAATAAAAACCAGCACCAGTGTTTTCAAACTGAAGAGAAGCAAGCCAATGGCTGTGCCAGGGTCTTGTTCAAATAGAAATTTTTGTCTTTAGTTGGATTTTCATCGGTGTAGCAACAACTCTAGGCATTTCTCAACGGCTTTTATTAGACTACTAGGGGATCATTTGGGCATTCTGTGCTCACCTTATCCTCCCATGCAAGGCAGTGTGAATTCTTATCTGAAAAACTTGCAAATGGAGGCTTTTTTTTTTTGTTTGAAGTTAGGCTGTAGATTGAAATAATCGGAAATAATCTGCATAGGGTTAGTGTGGAAAAACTTTTGAAAAAGGGCAAAGAGGTCATGCATGTCATATCTGCATGTACACTTTGTTGTTTTGTCATGCTATTACTATATAATGTTGAACGAAGCATTTTTCCCCCTCTCCCGCCAGCATTTGTTTGTCTGTCATTTGGATAAACTGAAGTATTGGTTGAATTGGTTGAATTTGAACTTGTTTGCCTCCAAAATGGAAAACAGAGATGGTTTTAATATTGATATTTTTTTAAATGACACTATGAAATGTACATTTCATCTTTGTGTAGCTGCGAATCAAACCCATTTATTTTACAAAGTAGAAAGCTTAACTCTAGGTGTCAGCACTGCAAACTGAATGTGGAGCTCTGAAAATAAAGTTTTGCTGTCTCTGACTCCTCCAGTGCCACCAGAAATAAAGTGCAATAGCAGTTTTGCTGACAGATCCATTAAGGCTGAAGAAGAGGAGAGCCCACGCTTGTGGTTAATGGCACGAGTAGGAATTTCAGCATTCCCTTCTCACACAGCCTCTTTCTAGCTGCATTTAAGTGTGTTCCTATTAATGGGATCTAGTAAATAATGTTTAACATAAAGGAAAGAATGAGGACAAGATCCCTCTCCAAACAGTGCCCACTGTTTAGAGCAGGTATGTTAAGCCTTTCCCTTCATTTGTTGTTAAGTGCTTATCTTAAGTGGGCACCCAAAGTGATGAGAGAGCACAGGAAGCCAGTGTCTTTTTCTGGTTCTAACAGGCTATCTGGATCAGTTAAATTAATGGAGTGGGTGAAGTTTATGTGACTATTGCTTGTACTTGAAACTGCACAGTAGCAGAGAGATTGGGGAAGGAAAGACTTGATTTTCCAGCCTTTAACCCTAGCAATTACGAGAAGTAAATAAAAGCATTTTGACAGTGCAAGTACTGTGGTTATCCCGAAAAACCACATTTCTCAAAAGCACTGACTTTTGGCTTTGCATCTCCTAACCTTATAAGGCGCTCTCATCTGCATCAAGCGATGCTGTTGCGTATATGAATGAAGAGCTGCTTTTTGCCATTCTTGCTGTCATAGTCATCGCTTATCTGCACATTTTGCTTTTAATTACTACCTGATGGCATTTGTCGTGTAGCTAAGGAACTGTTCAAAGGCTGACTGTTCTGAATGCACAGAAGTGCTCGTGCTGAATTGGCTGCTTCTGAAACAGCGTGATTCTGACAGGGGAGCACAAAAACATTCATGATACAAATTTGGAGTAATTTAAATAGTTTCCTCCTGCTATACATCATTTTCCCACATCAGACGCTGGAGCTTATTGACAAAAGTCATGGCTCTGATATTTGGTTTTCTCCATGCTCCTAAATCTAAAGTTCGGTCTGGCCTTCCCTAAACTGCTGTTGCCTCTGAGCTGTTCCTCAGCTAGTGAAAACAGGCAGTGCCTCAGAGAAGCACCTCTGCGAGTCATTGAGAGTAAAGATTGGCAGAGCTGCCGGTGACATAGCGAGGGAAGCGAAAGGCATGCGTGGAACATGAACAGGGCTCTTACGAGCCCATTGGGTTGTGTATGGTCTGTGGTGGAGTAGGGTGTCATATGTCTCTTGCTGAACCTGAGCTGCACTTGAGCTGGTACTTCTGAAACATGTATTGTCGCAGCAGTAACTTGTCTTGCACTGGGCGTGGCATTTTAAAGGGCTTTAAATACTCTTTCTCTCTTGAAGTATGTACAGACATCTAGTCTCGCAACACATCTGTATGATATGGAAGCATAGTTACTTCCATACGATATAGAAACAGAAAAAGTTTGTTTTACAAGCGTATTGCAGAAAAAGTCTGTCTGCAGTTGATTTTCCAAGCCCCAGGGTCTGGCTCTACCCATATAGCACTATCTTCCCTTTTCACAGTCTGCTTTCAAAAATATTTTCAAAGAACTTGGCACGGACAGAGTTGAAAAGGAAGATGATGGGAACCAACAACAGAGCCCGGGCTCTGGCCGTTTTCCGGTTCCTGAAGAACGGAACCAGCGTCCTTAGAGGAAGGCAACTCGCTGGCTTTCCGAGGCGCGTGGCGGGGGCTGCCCTTCGCGCTGACCACCTGCAGGCAGCTGAGCTTCTGGTCCTGACAAGCGATGGTGGGTTGAGAATCCTACCGGTGCGCTTTGTTGGTGCTTTGTTGTGGGTTTGGGGTTTGTTTTTTTTTTTTTAAATCAAGAGTAAGAAGCTAATTGGACCTGAAATGGCTGGAGTCATACTATGACACAGATGCTATAGCCATGTAAAAGTGCCTCTGGCTCCGTGTGCCGCAGCTGAAATGCCTCGCCGCTGCCGTCACCGCCCGCTGCCCCGGCCGGCTGCTGCCGGGCAGGGGGGGG
>WAAD01018913.1:0-27444 GCA_013389945.1 Fregata magnificens
TTAATGATTCTATGATTCTATGATTCTATGATTGTATGGCATAACTTGCAGTATAGGAAAACTACTGCAGAAGAGATGCGGATCAAAGAAAAGGGTTGAGAGATTCCTTAATACTTTGACAAGACTGCCAGAGGCTAATTCTCACTGCTGGGGTTATGGAAAATCGGATTATTAGGATCCAAACTGTACACCTTCAGTCCTTGTAGATCAGGGTGGGTGGATACCCTACCTCCAGCAAGGAGACTGAGAAGCCTTTGGAGGAAACAACTGGTCTGGTGTGCCAGGTGCCAGCAGCTGGGGAGGGCAAGGGACCAGGACAGCCCCTGGAGAGACCCTGTGTCTGAGCCCAGCTGCCGGGGGATCCATGTTGGACACATGTATGCGTGTACTGCCCCTAACAGAGCTCCATCCTGATCCACTGGAGAGGGGATCAGAGTGAGACCTGAGACCGCTGGTGCTGTTTGTGTTCATGTAAATGCTGAGCGTGTCTGTCCGTGTGGATCTGTGCGCTCAGCCATAAGTATCCATACTTACATATTGCACCCCTGTGTGTATGTCTACCTGTGGGGAACACAGGTTCAGCCCTGCTGCTGGTCTGACCTGGGGGCATGGAGCAGCTGCAGCCTTGTCTCCATCAGGCTACAGGATTTGGAAACCCCACACCGCTGGCTGTATGTAGCCGTAGAAATGCCCTTCGGAAGGTGCAGTTGTTCAGGAGAACATAGCACATAAACCCCAGGAACCCCAGGAGACATAATAACACCAATGACAACAGAGGAATAGCAGGATGTTATGCTAAATATGGCTAAGCTATTTAAGTGTGTTCTGGTTGTGACACAAATCATCTATCCACCAAGGAGGGAAATGCAGATGTTTTCATGAGCTATAAAAATCACCAAGTGTGTGAAATTCCCACATGGTGTTGCCTGGCTTTAAAAATGAAAGCAAGTTTATTACAGCAATAAATGCAGAGCATGTAAATGTTTCCCAGTAGTTTTCAAAGCTGTTCCTTAAAACTGGAAGTGAAAGATAACCACTTTGCTCTTTTTCCAGCTCACAAATTCTACTGACATCAAATTTGTTCTACGAGAGAAACCGCTTTGAAAAAAATTCTCTGCCCTGAAAAATGAGGGACCTGTTCCTTATCCAGAGGAATAACTTACTCTCTCCCAGAGAAGAATTTGGTCTTATCTGTGTATTTCTAACTTCTGCAGCTATGCAGATCTTTATCAAGTTGTGCTGTTCTTCAGCTACCAGATTTTTTTCTCCTGCCTTTGCCACCTGCAAGTAAAGGCCTCGCTGGCCTCCTGCAGGTCACTGGTCTGATGCTGAAGACCTGCTGTGACAGAGATACGCACTTGTGTAATCTAGATAGGTTTATTAAACATGTCATGCCAGTTTCCTATGGGAAGAGGTCACCACTCATGCTGTTCCACTAGGATTCAGAAATCCCAGCGCCACCTTGGACACTGGTTCCTGTCAAGATCTTGGTCACCTCTTGGAGCCTCTGCTTCTCTGTCTCTGATTTTGGGGCAACCAATCTGAACTACCCATTTTGAAACTATGCTGACCCAAGTGCAGCGTATTATCATTAAAGACATCTGAACATCTGATAGTGCCTGTGTAATGCCTTATAGCTGACTTTTGCCTTTTTTCTGTGCCTGGCCAGCAGAGAGTATTTTGGAGCTCAGTTCTACAACTGTGTGCGTGGGTCCTGCTAGATGAAGAGAGGATCCGGTTTAGTATGCATGTTTTGGCAGATTAAGATTTTTAGTAACAGAATGTGTGAGAGACTACAGCTATTTTTATTCACGATATTCAGTATTCAAGTATGAGAAGAGTTAGATGATGGTGAGGTACATCAAGAGTAAAATATGTTGTTTCCTTTGTGTCTTTATTTGAATTAAATACTGTATTCAAGGCAGTGTGATTAACTTTTTGTTGGGAGAGGTTATCCTTCATGGTTAAGAACACACCTCTTAAAAGAAGAGAGGGGGGAAATTTGAGAGAAGAGCATCTTCTTCTCAATCTGAAAACATTATGGATATGCAATATTGATCATGCGCAGCAGTTATATGAGACCACAGTTGCAAATAGATTTTCTTATCTGCTTATTTGGAAGGCCTAAACAAGATTTATCACATTAAACCCCATTCAGTTTTTAGCTTTCTAGTTTTCTGCAATTATACTAGTTTGTTTTCTTCTTGTATTGGCAAACTTCAAAATTATTGAATGTTAGCATATCTTTCAGTATTATTATATTGAAAAACCTGCATCTTAGGAAGTATACAGAAATCTAGCTAAAGGCGGGCTTTTCCTTATTGCCATGGCAAGTTTTGTGACTAGTGGTTGTCCCTTATTGTCACGGTGGAAACAGTGCCTTTATTCACATCTCTAACTCCTCCCAAAGTCAATGAAAAAGGGTCAGATAGAATATAGATAAGCTGATCCTCTAGTTCTAACAGCCAAGAAAGACCTGCCTCAGAAGAGATAAGTGCATTGCTTCTGGAAGACCAAGGAGAGACGGAAAGAGAAGCAAGATATCCAGCATGTCCCAAGGCTGCCATCACTGGCTGGCTATGCCAGAGGTGTGCAAAAGCCGGCATGCTTTGGCCTCTTGCCCTGTGTGTTTCCTGGACCCCATCTGTCCAGGGGGCTCTCCCAGTGCAAGAGCACAAGGACTGCTGCAAAGTTGTGTTTCCTTTCGTTTGATGTTCTCTCACAAAATCTCACAGCAAGAGTGTGGAGGTGATGGTGGGGGGAGCATGAATGAACATTAAAGGTAGACATAGCAACCATATTTTGTGCTAATGTGCTATTCAGCAAAGTCTCTCAGGTTTCTTTCTTTCCTTTTCTTCCCCCCTACCTTCTATTTGTCAATTAAATACATGTTGATAAAAAGAACAATGTTGTGAATGCATCCCACTGTAGAAAAGAGCAAACAAGTGCCTATAAAACCCCATCACTTCATACTAATTTGCTGCTACAGTATTAAAGATGAACTGCGGTCAATAGGAACATGACTGGAAGCTGTCCTCATTGACACTCATTGCTCCCTAAAGATGAAAACATTCAATTCGCGTTATAGCATTTACTACCAAGGAAACGTTATTAGGTTCTAGAAATATTTAGCTTGCCTTTTGTTCTTGGTACTGCACTTCTGTTGAAGTTTAATTCTCCTTCCCCCACCCCCCCACCCCCCCACTTTCTTGTTTACTCCTTATTTTCTCATGTTGTCTGTCTGGTATGGTTGTGTGGCTGTTCCAAGTGCTTGTACCATAGACCAAGTTCAGTGCTAACTTCAGCTTGACAGATGAAGAGTATTTTTATCTCATGATTTCCTAATGTTGTCATCTGTTGAGTGAAGAGCTCAGACTATCTGCTCCTGAAACATTTCTCTCCACTGTCCCAGGTTTGTGTGACGGGCCAACACACCCCTACAGTGGAAGAAGGCTCAGAGGAGATGGGCAAGCACAATGTGCTCTTGAAGTTCAGGGAAGAATATAGGGAGTGACCTAGCTGTTGTAAAAGAAGATGAACTCATCCCAATGCCAAGGGCACCAGAGGGTGGCCTTTGTTGTAGATAAATGGTCGAATCATTTGAGTGGGTCAATGGGTCGTGTAAATGGCCTTGCCCGTGTTAATCAGAAAAGCGTGAAGGTCTCCCTGAGCCAGTCAAGCCAGCATAAGTGTCTACATGGCTCAGCCCAACACAGGGTATAAAAACTGAGCAACCAACAAAACAAACTTTGAAGAGAGCAACAGGCTTGAGCTGGCTTCAAGCCACATATTCTTTCCCAGCAATTGGGGATGCCCAGCATCACAATGGTGAATGTATAGAGACCACTAATGAGAATCCCCTTCATATTGTGATTCAGCCACACATTGCAATTGCTGTATTATGCTGGTGTTGTGATTTCAATACATTGCTGTATCCATATCAAAATCCCATATAATGTCATATATCTTCAAGTAAGTAAATTAGGTATTAAAACATTAAACCCTCCTCCTGTGGAATATCTGAAAGAGCCTGGTCAGAGAGTAGGGAACTCTGGCAGTTTGCCGCTGGGCTGTCAGCTGCGTGGCTGTTTATTACTTCAGCACTAACAAATCCCACTTCTTACCAAATTTGACCGGTTACTTACTAAACAAAAATGCGAGGCAGGAGACATCAGCTGAAAGAATGAATACATTGACTGTTCCTGCATGTAACAACAGAGTGTTTGCATCTGCTTTCAATATTATTTTGTAACAAATTGCAATTAAACAGCCTTATTTTCGTCTCTCTCTCTTGCATCACCTTAACCTTATTTTCTTCATTTTTTTTCCCTACCTGATTGGGTGCACAACGTAATTGAGTTCATTAGTTCAGGGGTTATGTTTCTCAGATGTGAGCCATCACAAACATTCTACCAAGAGATAAAATGAATTTCAGACATATTCTCATATAAAATGTTAATGAAGGTGCAATGAATATCTTCCAGGCTCCACAGGATCTGTGTTCACAAATATATTCATTCACATTTAAGGGCATATTTACACTTTAAACAAAAAGAGAGGTAAGAGGATGACCAGAACTATGGACGACTGCAGCAGAAAAACTGTGTTGGGACAGGTGCTGGGAGATGGCTGCACCAGTTTCAGCTGTTACGTGCGTCTGAGCTTACAACCCCACAACTGATCGGGAAGTCAGCTAAGGGTAGCATACACTGCTGCTGAAGGAACAAAAATTGTGGTAGCATCTTTAACTGCTGCTGTCATTTCTGAAATGGTCACCTGAATGTACCTTCAGTCACAAGAGTCTGTGACCAGGTAGTGATGCAACCCCCCAGACCAGTGAGAGGCAAGAGACCACGCGGGTTTGTGCAGGAAATTTTATGCTCTTTCTCACAGAGGCAGCAATGGGAAGATTGAGAAATGGACAGAAACAGGTAACGTGCAACTGAAGAACAGAGGGTTGGGGTTTTTTTTAAGTAAAGCAAACTAGTGACATTAAAGGTGGTGTTTGTCTCACCTAAGCTTAGATAGCCACATGGCTGAAGTCTATATTTGAACTACTCGCTTTGGGTCCTCTTTTAATATGGAGAGGAGCCAGCACACTGTGTTAGCATCTCTTGTAAAATAAAATATATTTCACCCTAAAAGTGACTCTTTCCCTTTGCATGCAGAAAAGCAAGCCACCTACTTTTAATCAGATAAATCCTACCTTAAGACTAAATTATATTCCTGTTACTGAAGGCTGCTGCTTCAAGGAGCATAGGTGTGAAATACCCCAATTCACTTGCAGTGACTGTGGAAATGGAGAACGGAGCAAGGTGGGAGTAGCGGGGGTCCATGTGTATAATTTCTGGGTGCTGGTTTTTGTGTTACTAATATCATAAGTGCAACTTATGTTTTCTTATTAAGAACATGATAACAATAAATCATATTCCCTGAACATGTCAGATCAAAGAAATACCAACAGCATAATGCTACCAAATTCCTTTACTTGTAGCTGTTCTCATCTGTAACAGTCCTCCCTGGGCATGATATTTTTTTCTGTGTTCAGTTCTGTCATAGATCCATTGTGAGGTAGAAAAGTGGGGAAAGTAAGATTAGGAACAAATTTATTTTTTGTTTTGTTGTCTGTTCAAGGGGGAAAGCAAGCCGTCTACAACCTGGTTGTCTGACTGCCTCTCATTTAAAAGAAATGTTGCAGAAAGACCACTTTTTCATTACCTCTTCTGTTTTGCTCCAGACACATTGTACATTGGAGACAAAAAAAAAAAAACCACCACCCCCTCAGAAATACACCCAACTTCACCTTCTTTCTGAGCCGCTTGCATTCAGCAGGGAGCCAGCGCTGCCCTTGCGGCTGCTGCTGGCTGCATGGCTGTGGCTCTGAGTTCCCAACCAGCGGCATCGGCAGCAGTGCGGTCATGTCCTCCACTGACTTTGTCCAATGTTTAGGGAAATGAAACAAAAACCCCCCACCTGATTTCACTAGAATTTTGTAAAGGCCACGTAGTGTAAACTAATTATTTTCCTTAGTAAACTCAGGCTTTGTAAACAAAAAAAAAATTGAGTTTGACTAGTATTGCAGAGTGTCAGTAGATAATGTGCTGAAACATCCCCGCTACACAACGCCCAGTGAACTGCCACTCAATAGAATAAACACTTTCTCAGCTATGACCTGCAAGCAGGAAAAATGCTTTCAAGCCATAAGCTTTCTATTCATTTTATGGCTAAGACTGAGCACAGGAGACAAGCTCAGCTCACAGTAGGAAGAGAGTGGCTCTGCTTTCTTGGTCTAATATATTGTAGCATATTATCTTTGGTTTGGCACCATTTGAAAAATCAGAAATGAAAAGTCTGCAGCAGATTAAGACCCTTTATATGCTGTAGGAAGAGATATAATCTAGATTAAGGCTCTAAATGTCACACCATCACTGATAACCCCATTACTTCTTTTTTTCCTTCTTTTTTGATTCATTGTCTAAAAAAAGGTAAGGCAGCCTGATGTGCTGCACTAATTCTGAACACTGCAGAAAGGTGCACTAATAGCACTAAATCTAAATGACTTAGTTTTACCTGTCAGCTTTGACAGGATAACATGGTGGTAAAATCCCAGGTATTCCTTGAAAATGTACCTCTTAGTCACCAGGTTACATTTATTCCCACATTGCAGTAGTACAGAATTTCTAACAGGTTAAACCCAAAGCCCTTTTCAAAGATTTCAGCTACTCCCTACAAAGAGCAACTGCATTAACTGAGCATTGGAACAGTGGCCCATGTCTTCCAGGAGGAGGAGGAGGAAGGGGAGGAGAAGGAGCCAAGAGCAGGAGTTCTGTGGGCAGGGGAGCAGTTACAAGTTGCTATGTATGCATCCATTGGGTTTATCACCATGACAGATTTTGAAAGCAACAATACGAATTAATCTCAAATTATATTGGTGTGATGCACGGACTTCTCACACGTAATGTTTTGCTACTGTTTATGACCTTCCAATTAATGAAGTTTTGCAATTGCTGTGGTGTTGTTCAGCTGCAGTTAAGTCACTGAATTTAGCAAAGAAGAACTACCTACAAAGGAATTATTCATGATATGAACCACAAAATGGGTACTCATATCTGTTTTGGTTTTATTTTCATCTGACAGGAAACTACTGATAGCTTTACCTGATGTTTACCTACCCCATAGGCAGGCTGTTTGGTATGGTAGATGGGTGGGTGGGTATGTGTGTACACAAATATAGCGGTCAATCCAGTTTACTTGTAGCTGGTCCCAGTGGAGCTGTACACTCACATGCATTGAATTCATGCGTTAAAACAATAAGAAATACATTATGGTGTTGAAACTATAAGAAACATACAAACAGGCAGAGCAAAAAATAGTATAGATAATGCTAGTATGTCTGACTAAATATACTAAGCTGTATAGGTTTCCCTATTTTTGAATGAAACTGATAATAAGTATGTTTAATAATTATTTATGTTTGCTTTTTCTTTTAAAGTTGCTGGTATGGTAAGTTTTAAAGCTACATAATTTGCTGCATTGTGATTAATCTCTCAAAACACTCTGAACTAAATCTAAATAAGAGAGACAACAGTTAGAAGACAGCTGTTTAACCAACAAGAGGCAGGCATAAAGAGAAAAGAAACATGTCAGATGAAATTTTTGCAGACACTTACTTTTATTGAACCAAAAATGTCCTGAAGGTAATGCCTGCTAAATAATTAAAATCAAATTAAAGAATGTATATTTCTGGAAGATAATTAGTGTGTGTGATACTTAGATGTTAACTGCAAAATATCCAGGTGTCAGCAGGTAATCATGCAAACGTAATAGCACAACTTGTAGTCAGAAGGCTTATTTTAGATAAGCTGACATTAAGAAGGCTCCCTTCTTTTACGGTTTCCATACAATGGCTGTATTTTGGTTTAAAAGCAAAAAATCCCTATCCCACCTTAACAGTTGTTGCTTTTACTTTCCTTTCACTGTCCTGGCCATTCAGCCCGTGCCCAGGCGCCCAAACCCAGCACCCCCAGCAATAGCATCAACCTCCGTTTAGAGCCACGGTGACTTTTGCGTGAGTCTTTAAACAGCTGAAAGGGCAGGAGCGGGGCCGAGGGCAGCAGCGTGGTAGCAGCATCTGCAACTGCGGCCCCTTGTCCAAAGCGCCAGTGTCCAAGCTGTCGCTGCCCAGCAAAACCTGTGCTTCTCATCCCTTCACGGCACTGAAGGAGAAAGCAGAAGACAGGCGATGCATTGGCGAGAGCCACTGCAGACAGCAGGCAGCTCCAGCCTGCATCACCAGCTGCACCAGCCAGCTCGTACAAAAGGGGCTTTTTGGAGGCAATGCTCTAATCCTAAAACAAAGGTGAAATCTGACAAGAGATTTGTGAAAATAGCAGATATATTCCCCTGTGAAAAGTCTGGAATTATGCTCTTACATCCCACAGCGCCTTTTATACTTGGCTAGGTCTGAAAAATTACGCGGTGCAGTTCCAAATGGCTGGGAAAAAAAAAAAAAAAATCAATATTAAAGCTCTACCCCACTGCCTGAGCAGCAGAAGGGATTCCAGCACAAAATTAGAAACAAGTCCTACATGTCCTCTGTAATGGTCTCTTTTGCTATTCAGTGAAAAAATGTTTTTCCTGACCCTATGGGTCTGAAGGTGATGTCCTTTGTCCCCTCCCATGTTCATACCCTAATACCATCCATGAAGCTGTCAGCCTAGGCTTGACAACAGCATTTCTAAAGCCATAGTTATCACTAGTCTGTGACTCACAAGTTGGTCAAACCCCAGAAAGCTTTGCTTTCTTCCCGAGCTGCTGCTGGTTCCCTGCAGGGACGTGCCGCCGTCACCCCGTCCTGGCTCGCCCAGGCACCTTCCCTCTCCCTGCTCACCCTGCCTGGCTGGCAGCAGGGTCTCCCTCAGGCTTCTCTTTCCTTTCAGCCCTCCCGCTGCTTGCTTCAAGTAGGAAACAAACAGAAGCAGGGTCAGGCTTTCTTTTTTTTACCCCTTCTGATCAGACAATAAGCATTTATGTTTATTCGTGTATTGCCAGGGGACAAGGTGGGGAGATGACACCAGTAACATACTAAGCTGCCAGGCAGAACCCGCAGCTTGACTTCTTATATATTTTAATATTTGGGTAAATATGAGATTTAGAGCCTCATAAGTGAACAAGGTCCCTGGGGAAAGGCTCCTTTTGAGCAAAGGCAGGCCGCCTGGGTTTGGGCTGAGTGTTTTTTCTGCACTCTGAGCGCAGAAGTGCAACCCTCAGCTCCCTCACCATGCTGAACAGCTGGTTGCCGCTCCCTCTTTCATTTCACTGTCCACAATGAGCTGCAGGACCTAAGTATGTGTTGATAAAAGATTTCTTGAGTTGGAAAGGGCTTGCAAGATGTCCAGAGATTTACTCGGTCAAAGTCATTTAAAGGAATTTAAGGTATCGAAGCCTTTAGGTATTGAAGCCCTAGAGAGTAATTCATATGGTCTGCTCTGCAGCATCACCTGGTTTCTGAAAGTGTCTAAAGCCTATCAGCATTTCAACAAGTGCCCAAACACATGCTCTTACGTCCTGAAAAAACAGACTGCTCTGGAAAGATAGATAGAGGATGGTGCCAGTGCCTAGAGAAACCTGATGAGTTGATCATTGCGGTGTTTGCATAACAGCCTAAAGATTAGGTAAAAGAGGATACAGAAACTACACTTATTATCTTCTTATGCATCTCTGTCTAATTGTAGAGAAACCAACATTTTGTCTTCTGGAAATTGACTTCTTGTGCTTATAATGTTTATAGTGTTTCTGTTCTCAACATCTCAGACTACAGTGGGTATTAATAAATCTATCGACCATACCTGGCTAACACTAAGGCAACTGCAGACATATGCTTGCAACACTGAAGTTGCCACTCAGCAAAAGCTTTCCATTCCAACTCCTAACCAAAACAAATATAAAGGGGTTAAATTTCTGGAATATGACATAATGCATCTTGATCACGTCATTGCATAAAAGAAATTTAGATTCACAGACAGGCAACGGATCTAGCAGGTACAGCCAATGAGGAATCTCAGGCTGACATCCTCATCTTTCTAGTGGTGCAGGGGTTAGTTTTACGTAAGATTCATCGAGATCCATGTGCCACAGCTCCTACGTTGAGCAGACGTGCTGATATCGTCAGTCCTTCGCTAGGTGCAGCAAAATTACCAAGTACAAATATGCTTAGTAGCCCTCTCTTGAGGCTGATGCTGTGCTGCTGAGTCTCTCGGTAAAGCTGAGATGAGCTGTAAGCCAAAGGAACACCAGGAAAGCTTGTCTTTCCCTCTCTCACAACCAAGCCTACCAGACTCATCAAACAGCTCCATTAGACCTGAGCTGGGATAATGAAATAGTTGCTTTTCTAACAAAACAAGTGAAGAAAAATATTTTTGAGAAGTTAAGCAGCTGGCCTCCAAGAGGACAGCATCGAAGTCAACACGTTCCCACAATTTTCTCCACCAGCAGCAAAGCGTTACTGCTCTCCCCACTTCAAGAGGTGAACTACAGAAACAAGCATTGTGTGACCGGTCCACAGTCGCACAGCGTACACATAGTGCAGCTGGGAGCTGGATCCGCACCTCTTATGCACATGATATAACCCCAGGCCTGACATCAGGGGCACCATGCAAGGAAACATCATCACTGTTTTCTTAATCATAGAATCATAGAATCATTAAGGTTGGAAAAGACCTCTAAGATCATCAAGTCCAACCGTCAACCAACACCACCATGCCTCCTAAACTAGGCCGTGGAGTGCCATGTCTACACATTTTTTGAATGCCTCCAGGGATGGTGACTCCACCACCTCTCTGGGCAGCCTCTTCCAATGTTTTACCACTCTTTCAGTAAAGAAATTTTTCCTGATATCCAATCTAAACCTCCCCTCACGCAACTTGAGGCCTTTTCCTGTCGTCCTATCGCTAGTTTCTTGGGAGAAGAGTCCAAGACCTGCTTCACTACAACCTCCTTTCAGGTAGTTGTAGAGAGCGAGAAGGTCTCCCCTCAGCCTCCTCTTCTCCAAACTAAACAACCCCAGGTCCCTCAGCCGCTCCTCATAAGACTTGTTTTCTAGACCCTTCACCAGCTTCGTTGCCCTTTTCTGGACATGCTTCAGCACCTCAATGTCCTTCTTGTAGTGAGGGGCCCAAAACTGAACACAGTATTTGAGGTGCAGCCTCACCAGTGCCAAGTACAGGGGCACGATCACTTCCCTACTCCTGCTGGCCACACTATTCCTGATACAAGCCAGGATGCTGTTGGCTTTCTTGGCCACCTGGGCACACTGCTGGCGCATGTTCAGCCAGCTGTCGATCAGCACCCCCAGGTCCTTTTCTGCCGGGCAGCTCTCCAGCCACTCTTCCCCAANACCATTTGACCATCAGTCAAAGAAAGCAAAATTAAACTGACAATACTATACAATCTTCATTCTTAGTACAAGTTATTAGACAACCGCTGAAGGAAATAATTGTGAGCAAGTCATAGTATTGGTAAAAAAAACCCTGCATCAACTTTCTAGGTACTGTTAGGAAAATCTGCTTTACTGAAAGCCAGCATAATACAGATTAACTATTTTATGATTTACATGTGTTAACTTACCAAAAAAAGGTTCAGTATAGGTAATAAAAGCCTTGGAAATGAAGGGAAGTATCCTTTGTTACATCAAAATTAGAAGCAAACAAAACATAGCATTTTTAATGTTGTACCAAGGTAAAAGAAAATAAAACCCTCCCTGTGGACAGATATAATGCATTAGCTGGTCCTTACCAGTTTTAATAAAATTTAAATAGGTAGATGGAAAGTCTTAAAAAATACAGGCAAGCAATGTAAAAGATGTTTGCCTTCAGTCCCTTCTAACCGAGTTAACCCCTGCACTGGATATACATCAACTCAGCCAGAAATAACTTTGAGATTGCCTGGACTGAGCCTGTGTAAAACAGACTTAACTAACTATTACTTGATTACTGTTTAGTGCATGAGTTTATGCTCACAAAAAATTGTAACTTAAGTATCAAGCCTGCAATGGCATCTTTCAGACTGAAAAAAAGCCTCTTGCACAAAATTGATTTCAGTAAAAATTCTCAGGATGAAGTACAAGCACAATGTTTCAAAACTGAGCTACAAAGGAAAAAAGAGCTCCCTTCCTCCAAAACTTCTGCCAAAGTCCAGGTTGTCACAGGCATGCCCTCTGTGTTACTGCCCCAAATTAGAGCATCTGGGAAAATAAACAGCAATCTCATTTCATCTGCTTATGAAACAATGAGGTCTAGATCATGACTTCATAATGAAAATGGGCCTCAAGTGTCATAGCCTATGCTTTCCCTACACCCATTCAAAGAGAAAACAATATCTGCAATAAGATCTGTGTTGAAAAAAATACCAAACCCAGACCTAAAACTAAGACCTGTGCACAAGGTGCCACCAGAGAAGACAGCTCCAGAGCACCTCCTTCTACTCGGACCGTTTCTAGTGCCAGGACCTGGAGTGAGGTGTTATCAGCCTCGATCCAGCCTTGATTCCATAAGGTATCTAAGCGTCTGCCTGTAAGGGTACGGCCACTGCAAGAGAAGGTACACCCACAGCTTGTGTAGACGTACCCCTGCAGCTGGCCAGGGTACCGGCAACTGCACTTGGGTGCTGATGCAGAGAGGCGCAGCAGTAAGGAACTGAGCTTGAGTTGTCTGATATGTTCAAGAAGCTGCCCCTGAATTAGTACGGGGGAAACCCAGCACCTGGCTATATTTTAAATATTTTATAGTTCACAGAACATAATCATTCAATCGCAGGCCTCAGAGAAAATACTGCTATTCCTTTCTATCTGTGGGTTTGATCCTGTAAGATGCAGGTGTCTTTCATCTTCCCAGTGAGTGTAGGGGCAGCTGGGAAACTCACCACCTCGCAGAGCTGGGCTGGCTGATGTGGGATGATCCCCTAAAAAAAACCAATGCCAGGCAGCAGCCCTTAACAGGGCAACCAAGTTGGTTTGGACATCCTTCTTTTTTCACTGCTCTTTTCTCACTGTTTTTTTTAAAGTCATCTGAAGATATCTGACTTTATCATATTCATGTAACTGCGTAAAACAATGTAGATTCACATAACACTAATAAAATTTTTACTGAGAACTACCAAGTACTGATTTTGATGTATGACAATTCTTAACATACTTTACAGGAGTATTCAGGAGAACGCAATAACCGTGGTGTCCAGCATTCAATGTTCAATGTGCATGCTTGAAACTTCCGAGTTCTGTACTGAAAGAGATGACAATGTAGAGTAAAAAGGTATTAGACTGGAAGATATAGTTTTATTTATTTATAGAAGCCAATTTTATTTTACAGGGAGATATGGAGTAAATCAGCTCTAACACTAGTGCAATTTCTTATTTCCAGCACTAAAACACCTTTGCAATAATGGAAACTCACTGAAGAGTGTTAACGGAAAAAGTCTCTTTGGTGTTCATGTACTCAGTTCTCCTTTCAATAAGAAAAAGCATTTTTGTGTCCACATCTTCCACGGTTTTCAATGTGGAAGATATTTGTTACTTGTTTTGACAGTTCAGACTGTATATGCGGAGGAAGGTATGGTAGACACAAGTGCAGGCAACAACAGAGAATGAATAACAAAATTTGGTGCCAAAACACGGAGGTTGCTTTATCTAGTAAACATAATGACAAGGTGTTTAGAACAAGGCTGAATATCATCAAAGAAAATAGCAAATACCTAGCCATCCATTTATTTTTCCTTTCTTCCTGTCACTAATAATTACTGTTTAAAGATCCCTACCTGAAGGCCTATCATTTCTAGGAAAGATCAGCAGAAATAATCACATCCTTCAAAACTGATAAGAAATCAAACTGTACAAATTAAATTTTCCCCATTTTGTCTGGTGAAACCGGTCAATCATATAAGATACAGCAAACAATTCTCTGATTAAAAGAGCAGAAGCAGCATATTTTTTTCCCCAAAGAGAAAGTAGAAAAAATTCCACAGCAGATTATACGTAAAATACTGCAACTAGACACTGGACAAACATAAAAGATGCTGTGATTGAGTTTCAGGTTCACTGGAACTCTGTTTCTTTTACTGCAGTTTATAGAATTATTAAAGCAGGCACTCAGCACAAAATCCGTTTCATAATTCCCTATCTACAGGGAAAGTTCAAATGAAATGTATTTATTTTCCCTCAAATAAAGCCTCTACACCATATTTCATTTCTATTAACTAGGACACCAAAAACTGAAATAAAAACAACTGAATGAATTATAGATACCATGCTATTTTTAACATTCAGAACATCTTCTACCTGGTAAAAAGAAGAACAAATAAAGAGTAAACCACTGGTGGCAGGATTATTTTTTTGGTCTAATCTTCACAAGTCCCCAAAATAACACAGAATTAATTTAGCCAATTTAGTCTTCCTTTATTCACAGCATCTAGTTGGAGCTATTTCCTGGTACCTTATCAGGTACACCCAAGCAGTGTTAGGGGTTTGGCCCACTGCAACGCTGCACAGCCTTTCCCAGCACATTCCTCTTAATCTCATTCACACCGTCAGCATTTCTAGTAAATACAATACGAAATGTCAAGGCTTACATTTAAAATTCCCTAAACAATTCTTTTTTTCCCCCAACACAAGCATTTGATCGGTATTGAGGAAAAGGGGTCATCTGGAGCAATTTATCATGATTTTGGTAGGTTATTAAAGGAAAAATTGAAAGGAAAGTTGTAAAGCAGAGCTGGGTAGAAAAATTAATTTGGCGATTTCCTTGTTCTTTATGCCCTACTGTGTATTTAATATTCAAAGAAGATATGTTCTTCCCCAAGAAGCAATAGAAAATATACGGAAAACAAAAGAACATAATTAAAGAAAAAGTGTAGTCATGAGCAGAGAGGGAAATGAGAAACTGGCACTGAAGTGAACATGACCTATTGAAAGAGAAAAAGGGATAGAGAATATTTTTTTTTGCTGAAAAAAAAGCATACCTTTAAATTTAAAATGTAATTAAACAGAATGCTGGCTGACAATCTAATATAGATAAGATGTCAAATAAACATTGCACAATAGTAAAGTGTTTTGGCTTAGCCAAGCTGATGGATGAAATAAAGACAATATGTCCCAAGTCTTAACATCACCAGAAATGAAGATATGTCTGAACTGCCAATACCACTAGGAATAAATTTACTACTTAGACTCTTGTCCTTCTAGAGGCTGGCCTAACCATCTACCACACTTATTTCCTAGCTAAAGGTTTGATATTACATTGCACTACTGCCTGTGTTGTCCAGAACCCCGAAATTAATGCTTTTAAATATTTCCGTGCCTTGAAGCAATAAAGAAACTCTAGTAAATGTATCAAAAAAGCTACCAAAAAAGGAGGAAAAAAAAAAAAAAAGTCCAAGCATATGCGCATTAACTCCATCTCACTTTAGACAGATAAGTAAGATAAGCCTTGTGGTCTATCCCCCTCTGCTAACCAGATCGCTCGCCTGCAGGGGAAGGTGGGGCAAGCCCAGATGCTAACTCAGATCACCTAAGATCCCGACTGTGCCCCACTGGTGACTTTCGGTGCTGAATACAAATGGCGTCCAGGGCAACAGGGTCAGAGCTGTGAAACTTCAGAGTACCTAAACTGGGGGCATGACACAGCTGCAAAAGAAAATACTTTCCACACTGTAGCTTGAAGACCTTTCAGTATGTTTTTGTTAGAGAACATGGTACTTGCATCCAAGAACATCCTCTTTTGGAGAAGGAAACCAGCAGGATTCAATACCTAGCGCAGAACCGTCAGTCTCACAAGGGTTAACCACACAACTACTGCTACAGCAGGGCTGCACATTGTCCTTCAGCTGGTGGGTCTGTATGGGAAACCAAGGAGTGAATGGTCCAAGCCCTGAAAGCATACACACAAACGCAGAGGGTTATGAAGTTTCCTCAGGAGAGGGGGGATTTGTAGCCACCAAGTCGGTCTTTGATCTGCAGGTTTTATTTTATAGCATCTCTGGTTACTCTAGAATTTATTTATACCAGAGTCCAACATGCAAATGCCATGGGTTTAACATAAAATTGTAACAGGAATGGTCGTAAATCAGCTAACGGTGTGATGTTGGGTAATGATTAACTGAAAAGCTGAAATAATAGAACTTAATAAATGATTGTGTTAGGGCAAGAAAAATCACCTTTATTTTCAAACAGAAAGGACTATGTACGAGCCCTCACAGACAGTAATAGAAACTTCAGGTTTGTTGTCTGGCAGCTGGAACTGTTCTTCCTTACATACTACATGGAACTAATGGTTTTCCAAAAATAAACACTTGCTGTGACCTTGAGTAACAAATATGTAGCTTTTGAGGGTGGTAAAAGTCCTTAACTTTTCAGGGTTCTTCAATCTAATTCAGTAATGACCTGCTAGTGCCTTTCAAAGGATAAATATAACATAAAAATCAATACTGAGTTACAGAAATTTTTGGTACCTTTCCCATTATTGATTAAGCTATTTTTAGAATTGAAGGCAATGAAACATTTATTACTTTTTCAAACTCTTTTTTTCCTGAAAAATTCTTACTCCAGTTTTGCTGTCCTGTCCTTACACTTACTGATTTCACTTTGCTTCAGGCCCCTTATATTTCAAAGAGTCTGTGATGTGAGGTGCACACCAAGATTTTCCCTACGTAAATTTGTTCTATATATTTTACTAAGTCTCCTAAAAGGATGATTGTTTAAAGGATTACTGTGCTGGATCTGCATATTCGTCCTTCTGCCTTCATAACTTTTGAGTGAAAATTTGTAACATTAACAATCTTCGGGGAATTTCTGTAAACAAGAATTACCGTACCTCTTGTTTTTTATTTCATTATGAAAGAGCTCGCTGTCATTCCTCATATGTGTTCAGTACTATTCATTACTGCAAACTAGTTTGGCAGTACTGATGTACAGTGTGTAAATGAACTGCTCGTATGCTGATGTTATCTTTCTTTCTACTGTAAGGTAGTACAGCTGTGACTCATGTTTTTGCATAAATATTTAAATTACAATTTCAACATTTTCATTTTGAGAATACTGTGCCAAATGCTGCTGTGACAGCTTCAACAGATGCTACTTTGAAAAGTAAGTGGGAATCACTGATTTTTTTTTTTTAAATCAAGCTATCCCAAAATCTTCCAACAATTTCAGATATTCAAGGATATTCTGTAAACCAATATCATCCTACTGTTATGACCTTCAATCATCCTGTTGCTTGTTATAATGGCCTACTATTGCGTTACATTGGGTTCTGAACTGCTAAAATTTGGGTATGCTTTTTTCTACCTTTCCTAAGTGCTTATCTCACACACCGAATAATAAAACCATACCTGCATATTCCGATATACAATATGCCTCATTTGCACATCGGTTGGGACTTGGTGTTTCACATACTCATGAATAAACAAATAACCTATTTCAAGGCTAGCGAATAAAATATTTCAGCACTATTATAATATGTTTAATTTAATTAATTAATTTAATTAATATGCATTTTACTTAACATTACTTAACGTTTAGAAGTTTGACAAACCTTGCATTGTATATGCTTGTTTGTTGGTGTAATATCAGCAGTCAAACAGAAAGACTTTTAACAATCAAAGAAATGATCACATGATCTGAAATCTGTTGCTGGGTATGCCAGTCCTTGATAACTCTTGAGTCGGAAGTTCATCAATGAGCTGAAACCCAAACCAAGGTAAGGAACAATTTGTTTACTTTCAGGCTTGTGTATTAGAGGGTCACAGAATAGAGGCATCATGTTGCACATGAAGTGGTCTACACCTTGTTGAAGACTAGCGAGTCCAAATAAGAATAGCTTGTGTTGGTAATACAAACCTATTTCCTAGGGGGGAGTGTCTTAAAGAGACTGAATAATAGGTGTCTTGAAGTTTAACTGAGACACAACAATCATTATGTAGAGAACAATATTAAAGTTATCAACTCGTATTTTGCTCCACGATGAAGACAAGGTTCTTGCACGTTCCAGATAGGTCACTCTCCGCCCTTTTCCCCTTCTTCCTTAAAACAAAACCAAAAAACTTGGAGAATACCTGATGCCTCCAGTATTTGTACTGTGAGAGCTCTAGAAGCTTTTCTTCTTGTTAAAGCAGTTTCTTATGCTGAAGGGTCAATTCTTCAGAATTGTACAGCTGAAGAATCAACTCTCCCTGAAAAATCAAGGTTGAGAAGCAGCACTGGCACATTCATTTCCAGAAAATGCTGTCCACGAAAGACTTGGAGTTAGATTCTAGTTATAAGCAGATAGAGATTGAAGTAATTTACATAGTTTTTCAAGTAACCTTCCTTCGTAATGGGGTAGCACTCAGCTTCAGTATTTCTGGAAGAGGGTGATGTTGATACTGAAACATCCTGCAGGGGAAGGCATTAATATTTGTGTGATGCATCCTCTCAGCTGTAAGCTGACTCCTGATGTTGGACATGGAGTAGTAATACAGAATGGGTTTCTGTGCTCATAAACGCCGATGAATCTTGAGTTCCTCTGTGTCAAACAGTATGCTCTATGGCAGGTTTTCAGTAATCTGTTCACCTGCAAGGAAGACGGATAGGACTGATGTAGTCAGAAAACCTAGCAAAAAATGAGTAGCTGAAGTGATATACTCCAAACTCCTGAAGCTGTTTATGAAGTAGCACAGGAAATGTGGGTGCTGTTGAGCACGCCGACTAACCCATCCTGTTGCCAAAACAAATGGAAGACAACTCTAATGGCTTTAGAGCTGGGAGGGAAAACGCTTGTTCTAGGCAGCTGTCCTGTCTGCAAGCTCTTTTCTAGTTGCACAAGACCCGACAACTGTATCGGGTGATCAGGAAGCTAGAGCTCCTGGCTCTTCAGTTCTCAAGAGTGCTCCATCCCTGCAGGACTGAAAAGTAACGATGCAGGAGATCCTTCCAACTGAAGTAAATGTACTTTCAAAGACAGTCAGAGAAGGAACCCCCAGAGCAGCAGCCCATGGATTTACAGAAAAAACACTACAGACAAAAAGAAGCGACTCCCAAACTGATGTCTTCCCATTACAAAAAATTAATGAACCCATATTTTTAGGTTTTGTTAACTACAATTTAACTGTGTTCTCTTTGGAAGCACGTTATCCCATGCTTGCCTTTTGGGATGCTTTGAAGCACCTGGTGGTATAATTCCCTATGAAAAAAGGGGTATTAGACTAAAGCAATCAGGAATCTGAAAAACAGTCATTCTGCTTAAACTCCCAGTAGCAACTGCTTAAAAGATTATCTCTCAAAACTAGAACAACTAAGATAATAAGCCCACACAATAGGGCTGACTCTTCCAAAACAAATACATACATGGGGTAACATAGTAATAACTCCAGTTGAATAATGTTGAAATACAACAGTGGGTGAAAACTGATTCATATAAAAAGAACTGGTTTTGTCCATATAAACTAGCATTTCCTTTTCCCTGGCCTTTATTATTAGCTGGCTCAAGCCTTCAGCCCGTGCTAGACACAAGTTGTGACTGAGCTGATCACAGACTCACAGACCATCTGAGGCAGGGGGGCACCTCTGATCACCTGGTCCAACCCCCTGCTCAGAGCAGGGTCAGCGAGAGCAGGGCTATGTCCCGTCGGGTTTTGAGTATCTTGAAGGATAGAGACTCCACAACCTCCCTGAGCAACCTGCTCCCGTGTTTGACCACCCTCAGAGTAAAAAATTGTTTTCTTTTGTTTGAATGGAATTTCCTGTGTTTCAGTTTGTGGCCATTGCCTCTCATCCTGTCACTGGGCACCACAGAGAAGGGTCTGGCTCCATTGCCTTTACTCCCTGCATCAGGTATTTACATCTGAGCTCTCTCCAAGCTGAGCAGTCCCAGATCTCTCAGTCTCTCCCATATGACAGGTGCTCCAATCCTTTAACCATCCTTGTGGCCTATCACAGGACTCACTCTGGTATGTCCGTGCCTCTCTTGTACTGGCAATCCCACAGCTGGACCCAGCACTCCAGATTTGTCTCACCAGGGCTGATTAGAAGGTAAGGATCACCTCCCTCGACCTGCTGGTGATGCTCTGCTTGATGCAGCCCAGGGTGCTGTTGGCTTTCTCTCTTGCAATTGCTGCCTCATGTTCAACTTGGTGTCCACCAGGACCCCCAGGACCTTTTCTGCAAAGCCGCTTTCCAGCAGGTTGGCCCCCAGCATTTCCTAGTGCCTGGGGTTGTTCCTCCCAGGGGCAGGACTTGGCACTTCCCCTTGTTGAACTTCACGAGGTTCCTGTCAGCCCGTTTCTCCAGCCTGTTGAGGTCCCCCTGAACAGCATAGGAAAATCATTCCAGCAATGTTCTTTTGTCATTTCCCAGCTTTAAAGGGCTGTTCCTCATTTGCCTGCCCTTATCTCCAGGACTGATGAGTACTACTTCCGTAAATGCCAGTCAATTATAATAATTAACACACTCCCCGCCCCGCCCCCAACCTGGGCTTGTGTTACAGCTCTTAATGGGACGGCATTCCCATAGCTACAGATCCAGGATTCTTTAGATGGAAAGATCATGGCTAGAATGCTGATACGGATATTGAGAAGCTTGTTTGTATAGAGTTCCAATAATAGACTAGACATTGTATTAGCTTTCATTGAACAAATCTCTGGTACTAATTACATTAATAAAGTTCTCATCTCATAATATTCCAGCTTGAGTATGCTCTTGTGCAGCGCAGCTAAGGGTAAGGCTGTAATTTTGCCCTGTGAAAGGAAGACTCTAAAGTCTCACAAGCAGAGGGAGAAGTCTGATATTGAGTAATAACGTGTTACCTAAGGTTTCTGTGCTGACATGATATTTAAATGCCTTTTTTTGGGGGGTGGGGTCTCTGACTCACACAACTAATTTTGATACAGGGGACTAAAGACTTTGTAAAGACTATGGATGAAGGCTATATCCTTGGTATAATTATGCAGCACTAGATATGTGGCATACAGTTGCGAGCTACATAGAAACAGAACCAGAATCTGGCAGCCACACTCCGGACGTGTACCCTCCATATATACACCCCCCACCCCCCCCCCCCCCCCATGCTTCTTTCTTAAAATGACAGAAATACCTTACACTCCTGGCTAGTGCCCCCAGCAATGTTTTCTATTCCATGAACATTTCTTCCCCCAACTCATAACAGCTTTTTAATCTGTAGCAATTACCAGACTATGGTATAACAGCAAAAGGCGTTTGGCCTGTTGGCCCTGCCAAGCAATGTTGTTCGAGACCTTTGGATCAAACCTGTATTACGACTGTGTTCCTTTTCGTCATTCTACGTGTGTTTTCCTGCTTTTTTCCTGAATATGGAGGGACTTGAGGAAATGTAATTTCTAATCCAGTCCTTGAAACTGAATATATCACTGAAAAGCAGACTGCAGTACTGCATGTATTTGAGCCGTATATCTGAGCAAGTTAAACCATGTGTCTGTGATACTTAAAGAGGGTGCTCTATTGTTTAATATGCATCAATGCACAATAATGCCTCATGTAAAAAACATTAATGAAAATGTGTCTGAAGGATAATGTGCAAGAATAAACAGACAGCTTACATCAATCTATTTACGGTATTTTAATACCAAGTTAATGCATTTCTCAAGTAAGAATTTATAAATCTGGTCATTTATAGAAAAAAATAAATCACAGCTTCACAAAAAGCTAACTTTCAACAGTTTGTTCCCTCCCCCCCAACACGCAGTTTACAATATATTTCAACTATGTTGGTAGAAAGTTAACAGTGGTGTGAAATTCTTAAAAAATATTTGCAACAGCAATTGAAAATAAAATAATGATTTTTACTCAGTTAAAAAGTAATAGGAATTGTGTCTCCCAGTAAAAGATAAGTCAGAAAAGCAGCAAAAAATCCCCCTCCTACTTATTATGTGCTACCTTTCCCCCCACCATACACCTCATTGGCAAAGGCAACACATCAACATTAACCGTTCCCAGGTTCAGTACTCCAGTGTTTTTGGCAAGAAGTCATACTCAGAAGTCCAGTGTTTGAGGTGTGTGCTGCCCTTGCCCTGTGTGCTCCAGAGGCTGCTGTTGCTCCTGTTCCTTGGGGTAAGGTGGGATCAGCAACAGCTCTGAGTAAAGGTAAGGCATATAAAGATTTTTCTACGGGTTCATGTTAATTTTTCACTCTTTCTTCACCTCTCCAATACAAACTGGAAAGCCCAGAAATTTTAGTTGTCACACCTCACATTTGAGTATTTATAGGAGACACGGGATTTGAAGGATGTTGTTATCTTTTCACCTGTGCACAAAAATCTCCCTCTGTGGAATTTATACATACAACCACAGAACGAAATATGTTCCTTCTCTAACTTCTTAATTAAAAGTCACATTTTCAAAGGTCATTGCACTTGATAATAAAAAGGCAATTAATATGCATTTGATATTAAATATATTGTACAGACCTGAACTTCTGTGCAATCCATTGCTTCAGACACACACATATTTAACATCTTTTTAAAAACTAAGCTTCTAATCATAGTTTAACAAAGAAAAAACAAACTTTGTTAAAGAGTATTTTTTTAAAGACAAAAAACTTTAAGAACATACGCACACAGAAAACCACTCCCTTTAACTCCTAGTGCATTTAAACACATCTTCGAAATTCTCCGTGTTGTTCCCATGTTTAACCTCGCTATCATTCTATGCTGATCTAATGACACTATACAAGAACACATTTTCTCTGACCTAACCAATAAGGCTGGCATTTGTCGTGCTGTTGGTACAAACAGGAAAGCTGAAGATAAGATTATTGCCTCACCCCTTTACCTGTGGAGGACAAAAAGTTTCAAAGTGGACACAACTCAGCTGTCACACATGTTGCCTGTGAATTCTAGTGGCCCGTTTCAGGTGCCAAGTGCTTACTCTTCCAAGCCAGGGTTTTGGGTTGTCCCAGCATATTTTGCGACAACCTGCTGTTAAAACTATGGACATGGAAACTGAAGGGGAGATTTTGGTCCCTGAGATATACTAAATGAGATCAAGAACTAAAGCATTGTTATTTAATTTGGAGTGGACCCTCTTTAAGGAAAACTAAGTTAACTTCAACTTTCAAAAGTTTAACAAATAGTCACTAAAATATCCTTAAGCAGGATGACAGAATATATGCAGTATTGGTCAAGAAAAGTGCATTGTACAGAGTAGTTTTAAGAGTTATCAGTTGCTGAGGACCAAGAAGCTGTCCTGTCAATAGCGTGTCTTTCCAAACTAACACAAAAGCACAAGAACATGAAACATGGCCTTAACCAAAACATCTATTTACTCCTATCTCTTTAAAGGTACAGCTACAGGGCTTACTGTCTTAAATACTTATAAAGGGCAAACTGACTACATACGCCAGAAGCCAAACCAAACACCAGAAGCCAAACCAAACTTTTTAACTTTGTATTTGATCATCTCAACAGTACTCTGTGGACCATATCAGCAACCTCTTCATTGCCAAACCGGTGGCAATGTGTGCTACTAAGAATACATTTTGAGCTAGTGTTTAAAAGGTTTGTACCGTTGAAGGTGTTTCAGACCAGTGGCCACTACAATAAAACATCTTTGGCAACCACAGACATATGAAAGGTAATTCACAGCAACCGGAAGAATTGTAAGATGTTTACAAAGTTCTGTAGTGCATCATTAACTTTCTGCAGTGTGTTGTATAAAGTACCAAAATCCTGAAAAGGATAGCTAAACATCTGACATTACCTCACAAGTTGCAGGGTTTTGTTATACCAACTTTCTCAGGCAAAGCTAGGGCTTGTGAAATTTTAGAGGATGATGTGAGATAGTCCACGCAAAGGCCTCCAGTGCAGCTGGAGTTGATGGGGAAGGGAGCAGAGTAATGAAGGGCTGAAGACTTAAGTTTCAGTGTACCACTGGGAAGTTACTTAGGGACTGGCAACAGATGGATCCATGAATGGATTTAGTCACACAAGTAGTATAATCACTTTGGCGGTGAAATCTCTTCAGACAACAAAACAAAATGAAACAAAAAATTCAGCTGCATCCATGGAGTCCACTAAGTAGTCTCATTTACCAGTACCTTAAATAAGAAAGAATGTGCATCAGTAACATAGAATTTACTCTAAAACATCAATAACACTCTATGACACAGCTCCTATAAGAGGAATTCAGTATAACCATCTTTTTTTTTCAATTAATGCAATTAATTAATTTTCAATTAATGCAATTATAAATTAGATGTATCTTGTGACACCAGATAAGCCATCACTTAAGTGTGTGGGATGTGCATATAGTAGGAGAGAAGAGACAACACTATTAAGATGGGTAAATTTTTAACAAGTAGAAGAATTGAAGGAAGGTACTCCAAACTTATTTTTTTCTGAATATGAGCTCAGCTTTCAGAAACTTGGGAAATATTATTGCAACTAACTTGCAGAACTGCATAGTGATCCCTAGACGTAAATTAGTATGCGATTTGGCAGTAACTATCACAACACAAGAAACTAAAAAGGAAAAACAGAATCTTAAAAAAAAACCCCAAAGGGTATTTAAGCAGGAATAATTACTATCATCAGCATTGACACCTTATTCTGTGAGAACAGTCAAAGAACTTTATACCCCAGATGTCATGTAAGATCCCGTATATAGCCAATCCCCACATATACCTCACTTGAGAGGCGCCAATTTAAGCATGCAAAGGCATTTCTTTAAATTTGAGTCTAATAAAATATAGTATCACTTTCAGTTAACTCCCACCTCCCAAAAAAGTACAGCTACAGAGTATGTTGAAATCTCTCAGATGTCCACTTCCAAAACTAGCGTGAAAAACTTATCGGAATCTTAGCATAAGGACTCCAGTTGCTACACACAACTTGCTTTAACTGAAATAAAACAAAATGTTGGCCCTTTCTCCCCTGGGAGAGAAGAAGAATGAAGATCATAAAATAACGTACAAGTAATTCACCTGATTCTGATTTTGATGAAATTATGAAATGATATAATGAAATACAGTATTGTTCTTCATGTTCAGTCATCAGGTGCTGCATGAAAAGGCAGTTAGTTTAGCAGTCCTGTAAATGGGTTTTTGCCACATTAGTATTCTCTACTCTGCCATGGCAGATTTTTCCTTCGCATTTCAGTAGTTGTAAAATCATGGCCCTGCCCTACAGAGACATGTTCAAGAACAGCGCTGCTGCCATGCAAGACTTACTGCTGTTTCAGCCCATGAAGGATGAATACAATCCTCAGTAGATTCAATCCTCAAACATACTATACTGATGACTGCACTGGAGTTCCAGTGTTTCATTAAAAGACAAAATGCAACAAATTAATTAATGGAGTTCCTGTACTGAATTAGGAGGAAAATCTGGTCAGCTAGTTCCAGCTTTTAAAAGCAAAAGGGTATTCACCAGAGTAAATGTCTAAGGGGGAAGCAGCCCTGCTCCAATGAGCAACACAAATTCTGTATGTTCTACCCTAACACACAGCTGAGCAAAACTACAACCTGTACATATCATCACTGATGCTATTCGTTATTAGACATCATCATTTTTGAAACAAATAAAAGCTGGAAATTTCTTGCAACTTCTCCTGTTCCCAAGCTTACCATGTAAATAATATACCAGTATATTGGTATATAAGGTAACTATACTGGTATATGTAGCAACTATATATATATATATAGTAACAGTAACTATATCAATAGTTACTGTTATCTGACAACAAGGGCAAAAATGGGTTCTGAGGGCCAGAGGGAGTTGAGACGAATGTTTTCCACTTGTGGGTCAAAAAGGCACTGACAAGCTTAGGGAAGGGAGAAAAAAAAAATCTTTATGAGTTCCAGCAGTGCAAGTTTAGATATTTATATCCAGGTTACTGATTAGTTGTTTTTAAAAAGCAATAAACCCAGAATTTAAGTTGCTTATCTGCCCACTTAACATTGATCTTCATATTATTTTAGATATCCTCCATGTGGTGAAGAACCTGACCTAGAATTAATATTCAAGTGGCTTAGTTCAGCTTGTTAAAAATTTACCCACTTATTCACAGCTGGTTTTATTTTATTCTTTATAATCAAGATTGTTCTCATTCACAGATACATTCCAGAGTTAGTAAATCAGTGTCAATCCATTTGCTCAGTTTCATTTTTGCCTAGCATTTGTTTAGTTTGATTTTGGGTCTCCTACAAGCTCAGACAGTCTCTTCCATGCAAGGAAAATTACAACTGAATAGTTAATTCAGGCTGAACGAGTAGAAACAAAATACAAACACATCATCACAGGAGCGTGCTAGAGTCCTCAATTGTCTGTTTAATTAACACCCCCCACCCATCCCACCAAAACCAAAACAAAGAAAGAAAACTAAACAACCACCCCCAAAAAGCTTATTAAGCAGCAACAATGGTTATACTGTAAAATATTTTCTTTGGAATGAAATTGTGAAACATAACAACAAAGAACAAATGATATCACCATATAAATGTCTTTTTCTTACCATAAGAATATCTTAATGAAATGTCTTACTTCTGCCATAAGTAACTAACACCATCATCCATATTAAGAACTTTCTTTTAAAATAAAACATGTATTAATGTTGAAGATGCATCTTCATTGCATATGCACACAGTCCCTTTCCCCAGTTTTGCAGATAGGCCTTTTAGGGTCTCTTATCTTTACACAAAATGAATTCACTTATCCATCAAGAGCAAAGTACAAAAAGAATATTCTATAGATTTAGTAGATGAAGATTTCTAACGATACAATAGTTCCAAGGGGACCAGAAAAATGAAAGGGGTGCATGAAGCCTTTCAGGGACAGAAGAAAAGTCTTCACTTTATTTAAACAAGATCCTCAAAATAATTTTAAATGTTATGAGAAGAAATACAGGATAAAGGATGGAACCTTATTCTAACTGCAATGCACACTGTAATGCAGGCAATGCAAAACTCTGCTAGGCTGCTCCAACCTACATCCCTGTTATAAACTGTGTGTACAGTCTGCATAGCTAGACAAAGGGAGGGGAGAGTTCAAGGTTTCATGTGCATCTGACAACTATGAATTTCATGGCACATGAGGGTGAATTCGAGATGGCATTCACTTGGTTCCCTTAGGTACCATAAGTCTAAGTCACACCCTCAAACACTCGTGTGCATGAACAACAAAAAGCATCAGTCATTTTTGCTAAAAATAAACAGATGGAATACAAAAAACCCAACACTTAAACTAGTGTAGATAGCTTTTAAAGTGATCTAGTTCAAATAATAACTAACCTGAGACGTACTTTGCTCCGATTAACATTATCATGCTACTCATAATAAAAAAACCCAAAGGCAGACTACAGAAGATACTAGTGTCACCTGATGTCATCCAGGGGAGGGTGTTTCCAGTCAAGCAAATCAAAAGAGAAATATATACATAAATTGCAATATATGTGTT
>WAAD01018915.1:0-24553 GCA_013389945.1 Fregata magnificens
AAACTGCCTTTGTCTTGATCCATGAGGTTTTTTTTTTTTCCATGTCACTTTCTCCCCCTGCCCTGTCCTGCTAAGGAGTAGAGTGATAGAGCAGCTTGGTGGCACCTGGCGTCCAGCCTGCGTCAACCCCCTCAACTGGTAACTTATTTTCTTTAGCACTATACCCTGCTTTCCTTACAGTCCTTTTGAAGACTGTCATACCCCATTAGCAAGTATATATAGGTCTAGGCCATAGATTGTCACAACTCATGCAATATCACAAGCAGTGGCAAGTTCTCATAATCACTAGTTTAAAATTGAGCTTATTTCTTCATTCAGTTCATCATGATACTCTCAAACATAAAGATGGGGTTAAAAAAAGAATGCGAAGTTAATACAGTTTGCTTCAGATGTGTTCACTTAAAGTGAATTGCAAAAACTGGTCAGTGTTAAAGTAGTTTTCTTAAGAGTTTGTTATTTCTAGCAGCAGTTTTTGGCCTTTCCTATATGAACACAGTAAGGCAATTCTGAAATGTACATGTATATCTATACATACACCTGCTAGTGCATAGTTGGAAATATGGTGTGAACAGGCTTTTCTTTCATTGAATTTCTATTCTTTTTTCTTTTGAAAATTCCTTCATAATTAAAATGTGCATGGTACATTGCAGATAATTCATTTTTCTTCTGCTTTCTGAACTGTTATATTTATGTAAATAATAGTTCCATTCTCTGTCAAGGGATCAAAGTTTTCAACTGTATCAGAAACTATATTTTATATATCCATGGCAAGTAGTGAGGTGTAATAGCTAGTATGCTAATGGTAATAGGTAAGTAAATAACAGGGTTTTTTTTTACTTCACCTCCAGTTCAATTTACATACTGAAGAATATACTAAAAATAATCTGCACAACTGAAAGGGGAAAAATATTCCTTAGCACTTTTAGAAAGTGAATTATTTTAATATATTTTCAAATTTCAATGTCATGAAGTTAAAAATTAAAGGAAATTTAAAACCATTAAGTTCCTTAAGAATATGAACTGAAAAATTTCACGTAGCACCTTTATTTCTTAATCTCTGATGTCACATGCATAAAACAAATGAGCTCATAGTTGGACTGCTTTTTTCCTTATGGGGCCTGGGTCTACTTCCTCTAACAGTACTGGTCAGAGCAAAAATAGTGATTGCATGTAATAATTTTCTACAACATCTGGTCCTGCTGAAGCTGTCCCTGCTGACCTCAGAGACAGTCAGCAGCTCCTGGGTTTCCAGGGAGTTCAACCACGATGCTGAAGATACCGCTGGGACGTTGGCCTGTTGTTCAGGAGCACAAAATGCCATCCTGTAGCCAGGCACGGCAATAAATTTCTGTACTTGACGTGAGTTCATAGTCTGACTGAAGTGACCCTGCAGCTGTCCAGGTAACATAGCAAAGGATCTGCAACAGGACTGCGATTCTGTGGTCTGAGCCTGCAATATGAGAGAAAAAAACCAGTCCTATGTACAGCCAGGGGCCTGTATGGTGGATATTGGATAGATATGAGAATCTGACACCTGAACACGTGTGGGATCTGGAATACCTGCATGATGCCTTCCAGTTACAGCAGGCAGGATGATAGATGGCTTTGTACATCTATCTCATGCCTTGTACTTCAATGCTCACACTTCAAAGGGTGGATGGAGCATGTGAGTACTGGAACAGATGGAAGGATGTAGGGTGCCACTACATGTAGAGGCAAAATAATGCCTGTCTCAGGGCTCCAGAGAGGGGTTTCTTACCCTGAAGGGTTTTGTCAGGAAACAGAGAGGGCTGCTCTGTAAGGGAGGGCAAACCAGGAGCCAAGGGTGGCAGCCAGGCTGGCAGGGCAGTGCCCTCACCCTCAGGGTGCAGTCCGACAGTACCTGAAAAAAAAAGAGCAGAGGAAGGATTCAGTAGCCAGGCTCAGCTAACAGCCCAGCGATGACCAGATAAGTCTGTAGTGATGAGGCAGGCCTGAGGTCAGGCCAGGAAGTCAAGTCAGGAAGGCAAGAAGAAATGCAACGCCGGACACAGCACACCCATGCCGTAGCTCAGGCTAGAGCAAGGGTCTGAGTGTAATTGCAGCTCTTGAGCTAATGCTTGGGAAGATGCATGAGTGGAGGTCCCAGATGTGGCTTCCCACAGCTGTTTTTCACAACTTCACTGTTTTCATGGCACTCAGATCTAAAGCTTGCACAGCTGTGCCATATCAAAGCAGGCCATGAACACAGGCAGCTAAACACCTAGGAGAAGGGACAAGAGGTTAAAGGGGAGGATTACAGACAAAGGAGGTTATTAACTGGTCAGGGCAAATTAGATCCTGTCGGTACATTCAAGGCACTGGTAGTTTTGTAATTGCCATTGTCTGAAAGGGTGAATAATAGTGTGGAGCTTGTAGGAGACCATAGGTTTCTATCTCCATTCAAGGGAGGGAGATCATACTGTGAATAGGACAGACAATGCCATTTGAGAGAGCTGTAGGTTTACTTGACTCCTTGCTTCTTGATTGTAGATGGTGGCATGGGGGCACTTTTCATACCTTACCAGTCTCAACAGGAAATGCATCTGTCAGCAGTGTTGGAGTTGTCACCAAAGGACTGCAGTAAAAACCTTTAAATGAAGAGTACAAGGTAAGTCACAGGGGGAAGGATCATGGGGCAGGAACTTTAGGAGCTTATATGCAAACTAAGGGGGCCTATGTGAGGTGCAAATGAGTTTACAATACCCAGGGCGAGAGTACCCTTCTGTTCTTGTGAGCTAAGGATGCAGTATGTGAACTCCCAACGGATCTGGAGGCTTCTCCAATTTGATCACAAGCACATGTACTGGATGGCTTTGGGCCTTAAGGGCATGCCCAGACAGAGCTACTGAAGGCAACACAAACATCACCTCTCTCATTAGGTATTGTATCTTGGATCTTGCCTGTTGATGCAGAGTTGACCTGCTGACTTAACTAAGCATCCAAACAGAAGTGCATCACTTGCCCCTTAGCCAGGAGCAGAGAGTCCATCGTTCCCATATGATGACATACAGCTTCAAGGAGGAATGAGAAGCCCTTTGGGGAAAATCTGCAGATTTTTAGCTCAGGAGGCTGTTTTGGGATGATATGACACTGAACTGGTGTAAGTACAGACATGCCTCAGGGGTTTATCATCTTAGAGTTAAATCAGAGGCAGATGAACACAAACTGGTCCCAAAGAGGAGGGTGACAGGTTAGCTGTGGAGGGCAGAGCTGTTGGAGAAGATTGTGTCTTGGTTAGTGCTGCTTTTTGTTATAGGGGGACAGAGCTGGTGTTTTCTGGGCTCTGGAGAAAGTTTGGGCAGGGGGGTGGTTTATAAGTAAATAATACACCTAGTCATTGCTATGTTCCAAAAGGAGCTAAAACAGGGATAGTATGAAACAAAGAATATAAGGAAAGAAAACACTGAGTGGGAAAAGGAGCAGATAAAAATAATTGATAATGGGAAAGCTGAGAGAGGAATGGAAGATATGAAGATGGAAATTGTCTGAGAGGACATAAGAATAAGCAAAGATACAAAAAGGTAAACTGAAAATCAAAGATATTTAAGGGCTACCTTTCCAGTCAGCATTTAAGAGGTTTTTGAATTAATTAATAGCCGAAATGATTTGCTGCAAAGAGAGCTATCTAGAGGAATATGGTTGGTAGAACACTTACTAGTGTTTATCATTTAGTATGACAGCCATATGAGTTCGTTCATAACTGATTAATTAAATTACTGCATACTTTAGCGGTACAGTACATTGTGAAATCGAGAGCATCTCCTAGTCCTGGCCTGGCATCTTGACACAGTTAGCATTTTGGAAAGTAGTATTAAAAACCAATTGAGATGTTCTCTGAGGAGATCATAGGAAGAAATCATAGAAGATCATACCTTTTAATACCTTCTATATTTTTCAATACCTTTCCCAAAAGCACATATTAAAAGATTGGTGTGTCTCTCCATATTCTTTACAGAGCTAAGAAATTTGGAGCTCACATGTTTTGTTGGAGTCTTAATTGCCACATTTTTAATCGGTTTGAAGGAATGTTATTTTTTAACCAATAAAATGAACTGAGGTTAGCTCACTTTTTGGCACTGCAGCTATCTAGTTTTTCAGTAGAAAATGATTCATACTGAATTATTACATTATGTATTAAAACTATGAATCAAAACAGCTTTCTAATATTGCAGACCTACAGCCAATTCTTTGATACAATTATGTATTTAACTCTGTGTATGCAAATAGACCAGTGGACTGGTCCATTAGTAGTATTAGGCACGTGCATAAGTCTTTGCAGATTTGGAGTTTAATCATTTCCCAGTTTTTGTCTTTGAATTTAAGCTTGTTGTCTAGACAACACAAGTTCAGACAGCTCTAAACTGCTATAATCTTGTTATATTTATTTGACAAATATCTGAAGCAAACATTTTGAGAAAAATTTTAAAAAGCTCTTTCTTGAGACTTTGTACTTCAAAGCAAATCATTAATGTTTTAACACAACACCAAGAAAATATTAAGTATCTCATATCTTCAATTTTAAAAGTATGCAAATTAAGCTGTAAGTAATAATTTGCAAATGCTAGGTTTGGGTCCTTCAAATGCTTTATGCTTAAGTTGACCTCACGCATGTGAGTATTTTTATAAATAGGTGCAGAGTCAAGGTCATTGGTAGGAATTTAAAACTATTTGGCACTCTACTGTCTGTGTAGCTGTCTTCTCAAAGCAACTCCATGTTGTATGGCCTTTTGCTTGATGCCAGTACTGAAAGAGTTGTTTGCTTTGTTTTGAACGCTAAAATGCTGTAGAAGTTGTCAAACTACCTTGTGACTGACAAGGAGAAATTATGTTCTATAACCTAGGTAGAGTTGCCTGGATCAGGCTGGTAGTTATTTAAATCTGTGTTTATTTCTAAAAAACAAAACAAAACAAACCTCAAAACCAAACACACATCAAAAAACAGTTAAATGCGAGGGTGAGATACCGTGAACATTTCAAGTAGTATTACAGAATACCCTGTTTGATAAACTAAGAACTACTTTTCACCGTACATGGCACTGTTGTATTAGGACTCTAGATGCTAAAAGTACCATTTTCTAAAATGTCAGGTGAATTAGAAGCACAGTTTTGAAACTACTATGTGAAACTCCCAGTTTGCTTCACACATGAAACTGTTCTCTTGCCCTCTAAAACAGCAGGGTCACCTGGGCCAAACAAATATGTGAGCTTCGGATTGTTTTCAAAATAAAGATGTATCCACAAGTTATTGGATACATAATTTTACATATTTTCAATTAAGTAACCTGGATAGCTAATGCCTTTTCAGTCCATTTATGAGTCAAGCAGAAGCAGATACACAGAAGCAATTAATTTTGACAACAAACCCTAAGCTTTTTATCTTCGTATTCTATAATGTGTTCCAAGTACTAAACAGCTCAAATACAAAAATGTCAAGTAGTGAGTCTAGTTTGAAATACAAATATGAAGCCTGACTTGCCTTAAGCATTTTGGCACTGGATAACATGATGTGCAAATAGTTTCTCAGTAAGAAATGCATTCAAATGTGGTTTTTCATCATACGCATGATACATTTTCATAGCTGTACATTTTGAAGGTATGCTCTGATTCTGCATGCCATGTGGCTGACACATGGCCACCTTTTTCCTGTTCTTCGGTTGAATGTTTGTAGATCTCGAACTCTTGCTCCCATAATGTCAGATGTCTTTACAGACATTCTTAAAGAAAACGTAGTTTTATGGTTGAAATGGGCACTGCTTTCCTGCCCCTCCTCTCACCCCCCTTTTAAGCAAGGAATGCATTAACTCTGAGTTGCTGTTTGCAGTTCTCTAGTTCCAGTTCCAAATGAAGAAACCTTGGGGTTTTTTCATTGTTTGTCATCCTTTTGACATTTTCCCTTTGGAGACACCACAGAATTTTTTGTTGGGCTTGATTGTTGTACACTCAAAGCTATTACATTGGCATTTTTTCCTTTGTGTAAAGTCTGTACGCTTCCTTGCTAAATACTTTCTCTTGAACTTAGTGCAATCTTTAAAGCATAACCGTGGGTCATCATGGTTCACAATGACTCAAGAGTACTCCGTGATGTAAATTCAGACTTAAATAGAGAAAATGTTTATCTGCAGCAAACTATTTTTTAATAGACTGGTTCTTAACACATAACAATTTCCTTTCTTATGTAGATGATGGCACCATCTCTACATTAGACACAAACATCGAGCCCACGTGAAAATCTAGTCCTTTCTCTGTTTATTTTTTTGCCTGTAATTGATACAAGAATCACATAACATGATTATAAATGGGCTTGTGCATCTGTTGGCCTTTCACAGCTTTTCAATGAATGAGGTACTTTTATTTTAATCAGTTAGGTTTCTTCCTTATAGTCACTTTTAAAACCTTGACACTGGTGTAACTTTTTTTCTTCACTCATAATTTCATTTGTGCCTTGTGAGGTGAAGAATGTGTTTCCACAGAGTGGAAAGTCTGTTCCAAAACAGAGTGAAAGAGCACCCCTCTGGGTAAAGAAAAGGTAGCAAAGAGGTGGCAATTCAATCTCATGATGTCTCCTGTAGTTGTCCAGTAGTTTTCTCAGTCCTTACCTTTCTTTTATGCTCCTGCACAGATGCAGAATTTACAAAATCCCAATTTTTGGCAAAAGAAGCATTTTCTTCCAAAGCTCAGATGTTGCTGAAGAATCCCCAAGCTGCCACTGTCTATCCAGAGATCTACTTTGGAAGTTCCCTGGATGTTGCATGTTCAGGGACACAAAAACTTGCTAGTGTTATTTTTCTCATTTGTAAAATACCTGTCAATATCCATGAGGAGTATTTCAGCCTCCATCAGAAAGCACTGCCAGGTAAGAAAGCGTCTTTCAGCATGAAAAGTGTGGTATGTATCTCTAGGAATAGTTCAGCAGTGAAGTTACTGAACTCTTCAGATCTATTAAGCAACCAACCAAGTTTACATCTTCATACAGGCTGTTTGCTTTCTTGACTGTCCTATTTCTTGATTCCTTCATATTGAAAATGAGTCATGACCTTGCTAGTCATTTACATCCTTGATATTTTCTCATGATTTACTGACTTCAAATTAGAGCTGAAGGTTTTCAATGTACATGACAAAGCTGTAGCCTTCAGCAAAAAGTTTCTACTCTGAATTTGTCAAGTAAAAGAAAACAACTTTGACACATCTAGACCCCCTGACCTTTTATGGATGAAAATGAGCAAACACTCAACAGTCTGATGTAAAAGACTACAGAGGGGAGCACTTGATAGGTCTCAGTTGTCAGTTTTGCCAATGCACCTCTGAAATGAACAAGGGGAATGACAAAGCCATTTGCAGACATCTGCAATTCTAGTTTCCAATGTAAGGACATATATTAATTCTACAGATCATCTTGTGATGGTGGAAAGAAACAGGAATTCGTGCAGGAACCTACTAAACACAAAAAGAGCAAGCAGCCTGGCCAGGCACGTAGGGCTGTAACAATCCATTCAGAATCATGTTTACTATCAAAATAAAAATGAATTCTCCATGTAAATGAAATACATACTTACCCTATCAAGCCTTTACCTGCTTGATACAAAAAATACTTTTCACAGTTTCATTAGAACTAAATGACAAAAATTGTAGATTCACAAAATTTTAATTTTTTTCATTTTTTAGGTACAAACCTGGTATTCATATTAATAGCCTTAAATTTGCCACATGGTAATCTAAGTATGAAATTTGTGACAGAATTTGCATCTGGCACAAGTGAATTTTAAGGAGACTACAACTCAGAAAACCTCTAGTCCTCTAAATGGAGATCGCCAGGGCATTTTACCCTCAGGCCCCAAGTCTAGGAACCAATAACCTGGGATATGCTTTGGTATATATCCACCCCAGTTCAGACATATCTAAACCACACCAAATAAAGACATAACAACATTTGACTGTGCTAACTCAACTCATTTAAATATGGCTAAAATAATAGGACTGGAGAAAATGTTTACCATGGTTACCATGTTCAAATAGGGAACGCTATGCAAAATGGTCACTACTTTTGACAGTGGTTTCACAGCAGAGAAAGACATTAGTGTTGACAACAAAGCTGCCTCCAAGACAAAGGCCGTGGCATTAGGATTCAATAAAGAAACAAAAGAAGGTACCGGTCGATTCATTTAGGCAGAGAGTAAGAGGCTGAGATGGGCATAGGTCAAAAGAGAAAAGTGGTATGGGTGTGTGGTATATTGAAAGTGAGGACATACTGTACATTTGCAGCTCCGGTTGTGCCAAGTGCTCCTATTATTGCTATTAAATATAGTGCGGTGGTGAGGAGGAAATCTGTGCAAATGTGTGAGAAGGGCATCTGTTCAGAATTTTGGGTCCTAAAATGAAAGTCTCAGAGAGTCTCAGAGACCTCCCAGGAGCATTTGGGCCACACAAAGTTGATGTTTTGTATTTACATCACAGGCTGTTTTGCCCTGAGAGTTTTCTGTGTTGTTTTTAATGAAGAGAACAGACAAAGGCAGCGCTGTAAGTCAAATTCCCCTGAAGACAATGTAACTATGCCAGCTGACACACTGGGGCCTTGCTGAGTAGAGACAAGTGCTGCTCATTCCCCCTGCCACACTAAAAGCTGTGTCAAATACCTAAAAGCTTTGTAATGCCCATGTAGCCTTAATTTAGCTCACTTCTGTTCATGCACTGTGTATGTATTTGTGTTTGATGAGATGGAAACTTCAGAAGTTCCAGCTGCTGGAAGACAACATCTACTTCATTTGCAAACTGTGGTTAGTTTTCCCTGAAAGCTCAAAACTTCATGAAATTTGGTGTAATTTCAAAGAAATAACTAGAACCACTTTCTTCATACAACCTTCTCATCCTGATCCTGCCTGCAAAATATCCAGTACATGGTCCTAACCCTGAAGCTGCTAGACCCCTTCCAAAGAAAGTGGGAGCAAACGGGGAGAAACATTTGAGAACTTGAACAGCAGACAGGCTGCTAAGGCTGTCCTGCGTGTATGCAGGTATGTGTGTGTGCATTTCTAGCTCAGCAGTTCAGAACTGATTAATGAGTTTTCTCAGCTACGAGACAGAATTACTCTTCCAGGACTGAAGTTGCTGGTTCAGTTCTGTAGGAAACAGAATGTGTTGCTGAGACTTACCAGAGCGAATGCAGCAGAGTACAGCAAGCAGTGCACCCCACTGAGTTCACACTAGGCATTTGCTAAAAAGCATGTATTGGAGAAATAGAAATGTACTTTCAGGTCTCCTGGGTTCTGGTAAAATTCCTAAAGGGGACAATTGTGTTCCCGTTGTGTTTTCCATCAGTCTCTTTCAAGAACATACAGTCGATTCAGAGCAGGAATTCTGAAGCTAACTCCTTAATTCAAAGTGTGCAACTCTTAGAGGGCTCACAGCAACACCTTGTATACCCATAGTCGTTCAACAGGTATGAATGTGAGCAAGATGCTGATCTACAATTGCCTTATGTTTGGTATGAAATATACTGTAATCCTGAATGCTGAACTCTAGCTTTCATGGTCTGGCTTGTGCCAAGCCATGTGATCAGAAGTCCCTAGCTGACCCTAGCTCTACATGTAGAAGTTTTGCTGACAGCTGCAGAATCTGGTGTAAATGCCCTGGTTAGAGCATAAGCAATGAAAGACAGTGAGTATAACCAATGCAACTGGAAAAAGTGATTTTGTTCTCTGGCAGTGAACTAAAAGTGTGATATAGAAATGAATCAATACTGAAATTCATTATTTGCTGGAATATACTATTGCATAGAAGATATGCTTTACTAACATTCCTGGAAACAATGAGCAAGGGATTTAAAGTGCAAAAGGGAACTGTATATTCAAAATGCTTATATAAAACATGGGAAAGTTTCTCCTAAAGGTCTTGTGACAGAGCTATAAATACAAATAACAGCAGCAGGTTAGATGCATTTTAGAACCTAGAGTCTTGCTCTACGGTGCCTTAACCAAGCAACTTTAAACACTTGGGGTTTTCTTGTTTGGTTTTTTTGTTTGGTTGGTTGGTTTTGGGTTGGGGTTTTTTTTCGTTGCATATATCATAGAATCATAGAATAGTTTGGGTTGGAAGGGACCTTTAAAGATCTGAGTTGTTACTGTTGTTAAGAATTGCATTTTTTTTAGATAATGTAGATATCTTTTTTTAATATTTTTTTTGCTTTACATAAGTGATCTATCAAGTTTACCGGGTCTCACAACATATCCTAAAGCTCCACTTTTTTGTGTAAGCTGCTGGTTATTTCCATTTTCATCGAGGTCTGTTTTGCAGTCTTTGCTGATAGTCTTACAATTTTCTTCACTACCAGACTCTATTTGATATCACAGGGCTTGTGTTCGAGTAAAGCAATTTAGCAGAGAAAAACAGCATTATTAACCTCTGACCATTGTGTAACATTAGAGTAACAAAGATATTTGTAGTTGTATTAATCTAATTTATTTTTACAGTAATGGAATTCTTAAATTTTCTCACTGACAGAGGGTAAGACCTATGTCAACATTTAGTCTCAGATTTTCAAAAAAAACAGAGGATAAATTTAGGCTCTGACGTGTCTTAGGACATTCCAATTCATACCCCATATTCACAGCAGTCAAAAATAGCTCCCCTGGAGTACAACAGGAGGAGCTCCACAGCAGCTGTCAGTATTGCATAGCCTACATGGGCTTGGACAAGGTGACTGTTCATCACCTCCAGCTCTGCACATATTAAGACTCCTGCCATTGGGGCACATTCATTTTCAGTAGGTGACAGCACACCTCTGGTATGTTGACAGAAAAACAGAAGTATTATGTTGAGAGCTTTCTGGGATTGGCATGGATTATATTTTACACTAATAGGTATCTATCATTTTTAAAGAGATAAATTGCTGGAAATGACTCTTAGCAAAACAACTTAGAGTAGAAAAAGAATTAGAAAGGACAATAATTTGATCGGAACAAGAAAATGACTGAGAATTGGACATTTCCCTTTGACAGAATAATCACTTGGGGTGTGGGGATTAGAATAATGAGGCTTAGCAGTGAGAACTACCCTGACTTCCAACAAGGTTGTGATACTTTCCTCCATGACAGTAGAAAAGCACAGGCGTAAAATCACTACACTGTTAAGCAGCAATACTGAAAGATCAGTTATTAAGAGCACCCTGACAAAGCAGGGTGATACCTCAAAGGCAATGCCCCAGGGGTACATAGAGGTTCAGATTCTACTCAGAATACTGATAAGCAGCTCTGCTTAAAATAAGGTATATAGCTATTTTAGGAATTAGGAGGCTTGTTGTGAAAACCTTGGCCTGGACCTCAGAACAAGGTGAAATTCAGGAAGATTTGCAAAATTAAATGCTTAGATTAGGTAACTCACCCTCAGAAAGACAAGCTAGTGAAACAGTAGTACCACAGGGGAAAATTTTGGTGATATTTGCAGATAAATGATTAACATCATCCAACAATGTAACATTATTGCACAGAAAGCAGATTTTATTCTAAGGTACGCTAATTGAGCTGTCATATGAAAGATATGTCTGAAAATGTCAGAGATTAGGAAAAATTCACCTTTTTATAACAACTCTGGCTTTGTTCAGTATTGCAGTTGAAGAAGGGAGTCTTCTGTCCTGTGAAAACATTTTTTTTTCCCTGCTATGCAAGGGAACAAACACTACACAATGTACTGAAAATGTATGGAAAAGAAGTACAGTCAAAATAATCTGAAGTTTTCCTAATGGGGAAATGCCTGCTTCATTAGGATACAACCACAGGAGGTCCACCTTATTTGCAAGGACTGGACGATATTTGTTATTCAAGCAACAGCACTATTTTCGTGGGAGAAGCCACTCAGTGTAACAAGGACTGTACTATATAGTTCACAACAGTCACTTTCCCAGAGGGGTACACAGCAGTGATGTTTTTAATACCGTATAGATCATCATCACAATGCATTAAATAGCTAGTGACAGACTGTTTTGTCAATAGAGAGATTGTTTATAAATAGGACAGCTGGAAGCTGACTGTTATTGAGTCAGAAGTCACAGAAAACTACATAGTGAAAGGAAGAATTAGAGTCCTTGGCTCTTAATTTAGCCCTTATTCATGAATTTCATCCTAAATTGCCTTAAAAATTGAATTTAAAAATCAAATGTAGTTGCTAATAGGCATCTCATTTCAAGCTGCAAATAAACTATATCAGGCTAAAGCAACAAGGTTGCAGTTTAGGTGCAGTGTGAAAAATAGGCCATGATACAGAAAGTCTGAAGTTATCTTTAAATACTTTCAGATGACACAGAATGTTAATTGAATGAGCATTTTGCTGCACATAATTGACAGGGCTCTTTCAGCATAATAAAAATAAAGCATTGGAGAGCCCCATGGAATGCCCCCCTCTGGAGAACTGACCCAGCTTTTAAAGAAATCTCTTTGGGGGTTCTTGATAATCAGTAGAAAGGAGCCTTTAGGGAATCATTTCTCTCCTTTTAGCCGCTGACATCTTAAATGTCACGGATGCTTCAGCGGAGTGTACAGAGAGTTATACTAGTATCTACCAGGCTTTCCTAATAGGAGCTAAGCACCTGGATGAGGATTGTTTTGCTTTCTCAGTCCTAGGGAGAGTTACAATGCTTGCTTACTGATCAGAACATAATCTTAAATCTTACCTCTTGCAAGTAATGACAACGTAGCCATTACAACCGGCAACTCCTAAAGCCACAGTCAGACAAGCCTACTTTTGCATCAGGTCAGTTGTCTTTCAATAGATAGTCCAGCACTCACGGGATATCTGACATACCACTATGTACCCAAATGTGCATGAGCATTATTAAGTGTACAGCTGAACTGAAGATACTAGCTAAGGTAAGGGGCAGTGATAAACACATTGAGCCTGAGGCTGGCTCCCCTCACCAGCTGCGCAACACATAGTGAAATCCAAAATTTCTTCTTGTTCTTCATCGGAAGTAGGGGACAAAATTTTCATTGATTTACTCATTTTGCATGCTGCTGGAAAGCAGAAGGTGACTTCCTAAACAAGAGGTCAGATGGAGATGAAGTTTCTGACATGCTGTTTGCCCTCTGCGTTTAACAGGATTAGGAATCCCAGTGCTTCAGTGGACCTCCTCCATTTTGTGTGTGGTTGCAGTAAACAGTGATGTGAGAAAAGGCTCAGGAAACCTTGTGGGATTTAAGGTATGTGTCAAAAAATAATTTAGGATTCCTGTCTGATATCCTTATAGCTATGCCCACAAAACAGCGGTACCGTTTTAGAAGTTGTGCTTATTTCCTATGCCCAGATATAATTTTGCTTCTCCTGTAGTGTAGGTACTTTGCCTCTTCTGAAAGGATGGCCCATGAATTTTAAGGGCAGTTGGTCCCTTAGAAGTATTAACTCCATAATCTCTACAGAGATTGTGCTGAGAGCTACCTGTATTCCTTTTATTAAAGTAATGGTTTCTTTAGTGATTGTAAGCACCTAGTACAGCTGGAACAACAAGTACCTAATTCAAAATACACTTCCTGATTAGAGGCACTCATTAGTACACAGGAATCTTAAGTGTAATGTACGCTGAAGCTAAGCAGTGTTGGTTTTTTAAAAAATATGTCCCTTAAGTATCTGCACTGTCATAGGGTCTAGTTTCTCTAAGGATTATGAACTGCATTCCTACACCTCATTTTCACAGCACTGCCCATGCTCATGCCAAACAGACCCTAAGTCATCTATGCTGTGTGTCACAGACTGCACAGCTGAGGCTATTCCCACGGCAGTAGTCAGTCTACCCCATACAGGTATCACAAATTATTTTGCACTTCCTTCACAGTGTTCTGTCAAAACTGGATATTCTTTTTAAAGTCCCACTTCATTAAGTGGTTAATAATCTTGTAAAAACAAAACTGGTGGTTTCATAGCTGTAAAGACTGCAAATGCAGTACTACTCAGGAACTGCTGCAGGAACTAGCAGAAAGAACCCTAAAATATAATGCAATATATTTATTATTGAATTTCATGATTTTTGATAGGTGTGAACTGATGACACTTTTAAATGGAACATTCACACTCTCTAAAACCAAGTACACTATTTGCATATATTACTAATTTCCAATAGATGTCTGCAGGTTTGATCGAATGAAGGACTAAAGTGTATATTTAGTTTGGAGTAAATGTAAAATGCTTGTACATCCATTTATACTTCAAAGAGAATGGTGAGGCTCTTTTGCTATTTGAAAACAACCAGTTATTAATGTTTGTGGGTTTTCCAATGCCTTAATGCCTTATTCAGTTGTCTCATGAAAGAGGCCATCTGCTTTTGCAAATGATATTTAGCTCTGTGCCTGAGCACGTGCAAAGGAGAGTGAAAGAGGGAGGGAGAGAAAAGTCACTTTCTTTCCCCCTCCTTCCCTCCCTCCCTGTCATCCTCTCTCATTCTCTCTTTTGTACTGCTTCCCAACACATCGCGATTAGGAGTGGTATGATGGCAGTGCATACTGGTTACCAAAGAGAGAGTAAAAGAAAGGTGGTGTCAGCACAGGAGCACAGGGTTATAAAACTTATTATGTTTACAATACACTGATAACTTCAAGAAAGCTGAAATGACAACTGGAGAAGGAAGAAGCACTATACGTGATGGCTTGTCAACAACTTATCCATAAACTACCAGTTGGTATGACCTGTCTAATAAGATACTTAGCATAAACTCTCTTCCTCACACATTCATAATAAGCATATACAATCAGTTGTTTAAAATTTACACTTTGTCCTTAGTGAAAGGCATTGTATGGCTATACTGCTCAGGAAGGGGGCCTGGGAAGCTGCTTTCTCTCCTCTAGATGTTCACTGATACAGTCCTAAGTAATGTGTCACAGGGAAAAGGGAAGCTGCCGTCTCTCCATTAGGTCTGCCTGCAGTGGTGGACATTCTTTGTCAAGCTCCTGCGCATCCCTTTCCCTAGCCAGACTGTGGCTCTGTTCAGCCTTGCAACTTTTTCATGCTCCGAGGAATGGGACATCAAACCCATGGCATCAGTGTAAAGGTTGTATGTCTTCTAGGAAAAAAACTGGTCTTGATTTAACATTCAAGAGTGATGGATAGTCTACTGTGTATGTTGTTCCATTGATTAACTGCTTTTGCTGTTGTCTGTTTAACTGTTCGTATTTTATTTCTAACCTAAATTTGCCAACTTCAGCTTCCTTGTGTTTGATCCCTTTATACCTTTATTACTATTCTGTGTCTTTAAGTACACTAAACTTCCATCAGCTATCTTCCCTTGTATGCACTGGTTCACTGTGACTAAGTTATCACCTAAATGTCTTATGGCAAATTAAATAAATGAAACTCAATTAGTACTTATTGGACATATCACCCAGCAGACCTCAACTTACTCTTCTGAATCCTTTTATACTTACCAACATCCTTTTGAAACTGGAGACCCGAGAACTGGACTCTCTAATTCTTTCAACGGTTTCTGAAACCCTTCAAAAGTGTAACTCATGGCTTCCTGATTAGGCATCTGACGATCAAGGTTGTCCCCATAGCTGGTATGCATGTAGTTTCTTAGTTTATAGTCTAAGTCTAAGCTGGATAGATCATATCTGGCACTTGCAATCTTACTTTATTTTGTATTTTACATTCGAGAACTGCACCAGCTGCTGGAAATAATATTGCCATCGTCTAGTCTTTACGCACAACCAGTAAGGTGCAGTAATATAGTGTCTCTAATCACTGTGGCTCTGTAATTTAAGGGCAGGCAGCTGGAGGATTGTAGAATTGTTTTACCTACACCTTAAAATGAGACAAAAGTGACCATAAACCCCTAACACTAACTGTAAAAATCTCATTTCACAATCACAAAGTTTTAGTATGCACAAAGGAGCTCTGTGGAACGAACTGGACTCAAGCTGGAGCAAGAATTGTGTACAAATTTTATACATCTCAATGGAATTTGAATCCCACCTCAGATGTTAATGAGATGAGACGTTCTTGCTGTGTTTTGAAAGACAGAACTGAAAATGCCTTTTTTTTTTTTTTTTTTTAAATAACTTAGGTCTCTAGCATTTGGATATAGGAAGTTAGACATGGGGAGATATGCCTCCCCCGCATCCCAGGGTAAGGCTTTATGGTAAAACACTATGCTTATGATTTCCTAATTGCTTCTGTCCAGTTATAAATCCCTTCCATGGGGACCTCATTTTGAGACACACAGGAATCTAGGGAATGTAATTTAGTTTGAGAAACTGAACTGTGACTGACAGGCACCTAAAAAGCCAAAGTATGTAATAATGTGAACTTTGAGCACTGAGCACCTTGCTTGACTCCAAGTTTCATTTCTCCTTCTTTGAATGACTATTTAATTATTGATATACAGCTCAGCAGAGTACCATAGGATAGCTTTTGTCCTCCATAGACCCACAGAAATTTAGTCCTTTTCTGTTCTATAAAATATTGGTTTCTGGAGCAGCAGAATTTTGTTCCTATTTCTCCTGTAAGTCTTCTTGTAAAACTGATGATTCTGAAACAGCGGTGTTACTGAAAAATGTTCTAGAGAGTATTTTTACTGTATAATACACTGCATTCAAAGCTGACAAAAAATGAAATTAAAATCTTGTGTTTACTGTTGTGATAAAGGTAGATATATTAACTCTATTATTAATTTTATAGCAATAAATACATATGATTTTCCTAAAAAAAAAAAATTAAAAAAGCTAATTAACTTCTTGGATGCTTGGAATAATTCTCATCAATTTTACAATTTTTCTCTCTACTTTCTGTGTTTTTAAAAAGAAGCTAAAATTTTGAATTTGACAAAAGTAAGAAAGTTTCTTGAAATATTCTCCTTTTCTAAGATACGGTTACCCTCAATCACTTCATGAATGTGATATCACTACAACTTAATAATGCCGCTGTTTTTAATGTTATACCTTAAAAATGGAACTGCATAGAACAGTGTTAGTGCCACATACTTCAGCTGAAATCACTTCAAATTATACTGACATTTAATTAATTATGTTATTCTTAGAATATGAAATAATTATGTAGTTCAAAATACTTAATTTATGTGGTACTTGAATAAAACAACTCCTTCCCCATCCTTTTCAAATGAAGAGTGCTGCAAATAGCAAGCACCTGTAAGAAAGATTCAGATATTAAAAAATGCTGTATTTTGAGATCAAAAGTTTAAAAAAAAAACCTCAAAAGGAATTAGTTTGTTATCAGGGAACTGTGGACGACTTTGTACATTTCTCTTATTGTTCCTATTGACAGGAATAAGTCAAAATCTGAGTTTTATCAGGAAAAGTTAGTGTGTCAATTCTTGGAGATGAAAAAGGTCTTATCATGATCCATCTAACTGACTGTACAAACACTTGGAATTAAATGACCAAAAGCTGGGTTCTTTTGTGAAGGAAAACTTTCAAACCTCATATAAGTAAGCCTCAACAAATAAAAGTATTCATTTCTGATCTTCTGATTTCCCTCCCTGTTTTTGTATATGGTATAGCTAAGATGAAAAACACTTGGCAAGACTGATATTTGTGGTGGGAATGCAGCAGATAGGTACGATCAAAGATTAAAAGATTTCTCCAGCACCACTGTCCATAGTTTACCAGGTCACCCTAGGACAGTCACAAACTTCAGATGTTTAGGTTGTGCTATGTTCAGAAGATAAAGGAGTAGTGAGTTTTAAAAGATAGCTTAGGGCCAAAGTATTAACTATGTTGGTCCACTGGTGTATCAGCTTTGCAGATCTGTATAGTTGACTCAGCCTTCCCCCTGTTTTGTCATATGTTGCTCACAGTTAGCAGCTGCCTGGGTGTTCAGTGCAGATTATGCAGGCTGTGCTGCCTTGACGAGGACAATGGAAAGGTTCCTCAGCAAGAAAAAAGAGTGGAATAGCCCTCATCTGTACTCAGCGTGGTACAAGTACTGGATCCCTTTGCTCACATCAAACAAACATGCAGATACTATGTTTAAAATCCAACTACTGAGCACAGTAGACAATGTCTATTCTTTGAACGTCCTTCAGTATCTGCATCAGACACATCCATCAGTGAATAAACTTGGAAGACCTGAAAGCCTGTAATGGACCTTTATCATAGAATCATAGAATCATTAAGGTTGGAAAAGACCTCTAAGATCATCAAGTCCAACCATCAACTAACACCACCAGGACTCCTAAACTAGGCCCTGGAGTGCCACATCTACACCTTTTTTGAGCGCCTCCAGGGTTGACAACTCCACCACCTCTCTGGGCAGCCTGTTCCAATGCTTAACCACTCTTTCAGTAAAGAAATTCTTCCTGATGTCCAATCTAAACCTCCCCTGACACAACTTGAGGCCATTCCCTCTCGTCCTATCACTAGTTTCCTGGGAGAAGAGTCCAACACCCGCTTCCCTACAACCTCCTTTCAGGTAGTTGTAGAGAGCGATAAGGTCTCCCCTCAGCCTCCTCTCCTCCAAGCTAAACAGCCCCAGTTCTCTCAGGCGCTCCTCATAAGACTTGTTTTCAGACCCTTCACCAGCCTCGTTGCCCTTCTCTGGACACGCTCCAGCACCTCAGTGTCCTTCTTGTANAGCCTGTAGCGTTGCATGGGGTTGTTGTGACCAAAGTGCAGGACCTGGCACTTGGCCTTGTTAAACCTCATACAATTGGCCTTGGCCCATTGATCCAGCCTATCCAGATCCCTCTGCAGAGCCTTCCTTCCCTCGCACAGATCGACACTCCCACCCAGCTTGGTGTCACCTGCAAACTTGCTGAGGGTGCACTCAATCCCCTCATCCAGATCATTGATGAAGACGTTGAACAAAACCAGCCCCAGAACTGAGCCCTGGGGAACACCGCTCGTGACCGGCCGCCAACTGGATTTAACTCCATTCACCACCAGTATATATAGGTCAAAGAAACTACTGAGAATGTCATGGTAATTGTAATAGGTTTCCTTTATAGGAAAATGCAAATGTTTGCATTCTTTGATAAGGACATTTTACATACTGCTGTATGCTTGTTTGTAATAGCTTACTTGCTTCAAAAGATGTTGAAAGGAAACAAGCTAATCTGAGTAAGGATCATCTCAACAAATAGCCAAACAGAGCAGCCACACTTTTGACCATGGTTTTTCTGATCGCACAGAGAGAGTTTGCACACGAAGGCACTGGTGTGTTTTTGTCCCACAGGACAGAAGGAAACCAGGGGAGAGATATTCAGTGACACAGAGTCGGCTGCCCGGGAGCCCAGAGCTGGTGACCAGCAGAAGAAAAGGCATTAAGAGAGGTCTGACTAGCTTAAGAGACCTGACAAGCACAGGTAAGAGTATTTGCATGTCCATATCTGTTCCTTTGAATCAACATACCAAAGAATTGAGTATGCTTTGGCCAAATAAATCAGACTTTACATTTGGCTTATTGCAGACTGGTTTTGCCAGCCGATATTTCAAAGGACGTACTAGCAGTTGGCTGGCTCATGAGGCCTGCCGGTGCCATGTCTGTTACTCTGGGGGAAGTCAGCTGAAGACGTAACTGGGGATCAGTCTGATCCCTCAACTGCATCTCCAAAACAAAAGGATTTTCAGTATGCATGTTCCAAACAAATCTTGAAAAAGGCTCAGTACACAACCTGTGAATGCTACACCAGAAAATCCTGTAAAACGGCTGTGCACACAGAACCAGCTCTCACCACCTCTCCACACGCTGCGTAGGGATAGGATTTGGGCACTTGTTTCTACCTGTAGCTCAGGAACTTGCATGTGATTGCACTGCATCATTTTTTGGCATTTGAAACACCCATAAGGAGTGGAGTTTGCAGTTCCCAAAACAGCCTTGAAAGTAGTTAAGAATAACTGTGAATATGGCACTTCTATGTGCCATATTCTGAAAAGACTGATCCTTTTATATGAACCCCAATATATGCTACAGATTAAAGGTAGACTTGGGAGAAAAGACAGCGCAAAGGAATATAAATACACTGTGTAACCCTAGGCTCTGAAGGTGTGTGGAATTTTCTTTAGATTTATGGTAACTAACAGTAATTAGTTAGATAGCCCAGTAAGTCCAAACATTGTAAAACACTTGGAAAATTAATGGATTTGGGATTGAGCATGAGATACACAACAAAATTTTTTTCTTCCCTTTTTTCTGTAGGAACAAAGGCATTTTGGAAAAATTCAGTTTCTACTTTTCAAAATGATGATAAGCCATTTTGCAAGTATAGAGTAATATAAGAACTACAGATAATGTAGGTAATTCTTATATGCCACTTTTCATTTTCTTTGGTGAAAGCCTATTTAAGTTAGTTCATACTTGTTTCTTATTTTAGCAGCAAACATCAAAAGAAAGACTCATTATTTTTAAGTAAGGTGAAGTATGAAGCCTTCTCTAATTCAAATTAAAATAATTCCATTTTTTAGTGTTTAATTTTTGTCTGCTTATAAAAATAAAACTTGTATTACACTTCAATGAAACTGCTTTCAATTTATAGCAACATTTCTGCATGCAATTAGTATTACTACAACTCGTTGATCACTATAATATACAGGAATTGAATTATATTCTATTATAGTCGAATTGTATTTCTCTTCCAGAGGATACAATATACAGTCAAGTCAATTTTATGACCCAGTCATCTTCTTATGTTTATGTCAGTATTGATTTGACTTGTTCCTACCTTCTTACTGTCAAAGGTTAAAGTTGTTCAGCTAACCTTTCTGTGGATATTTCAAATCACAGAATTCAGAAACACTTCATCCAAATAAAAAGACCCCATAGTCCCATATAAGGTCAACATGAAACCCCATGAAAACAATTCCCTCAGAAAGCCTGAATTTAGCTTACAAAGCCCTGCTTCTACCGGGTTTATGTGTTATGCTTGGAATAAGCCTTATTGTTCGGAGCAGCGTACAGTCTGAATCTAAGAGAGTCAGAGCATTCAGAGTTGGCTTGTTTTAACCACACATCAATTAACACCTTAGCTATGCAAACATATAATGGATAACTTATACATTTTAATAATTGGTGACCAAAATACAAAAATTTCTTTCATTCTTTTTAAGAATTAGTTCCATTGTTTTAAAGCTAGAACACTAAAAAAACCCCACAATGCTCTTGTATGAATTTGCCAGGGAAAATCTGTAGAAGTAGGTTCAATGAAATTATTTGGCTTGTCCTTTGGCCTGAAAGAAACAATGCAGCATTAGTTTTCACAATGATTGTTCTCTTCTGAATTCACCTGTGTTTAAACATGCCTCTGGGGCTTCTGAGAATGGGCCGATACCCTATTTAATGAAGTAACTGGTGTCTGCACCTAGGATGAAATTTACCTCTAGGCAGAGTCAGCCAAAGGTCTCTCTACTGTTTAAATGGAATTAAGAGTTTATTCTGACGCTCTGCACTGTACTAATCTTACCTTGGAGAAAAACCTCTATGCTGTCTTCACATTTCAGAAGTGGAATATATATTTTACTAAAAAAGCCTCAGGTGAACTCTTTTAAGCTTGTATTTCAGGATTTTGATTTCCTTTTCAGATTAAAATAATTAATCAAGTTAAATGAAATTAAAACAATCAGAAAACTCTTTTCTGTCTTGAAAAATATGCATTCAGTTAAGTTAAACCAGATCAAAATAGTCATGTGAGTCATGTTTGTCAATATCTAGTAACAGCTGCTCCATTGAATGAGTGTCCGGTGCTAACTGTACATAAGAATAAATGAATTAACATTGGATAGCAGCTTATTTTCTCTGTTGAATGCCCCTGTATTCATATGTTATACTCAGAAAAAACTTCCTTGACAGATATATTTATGTCTATCAGATGTCCTTTAAACTGCATAGTAAGGAAAACCCCCAAAAAAGTCAGTTCCTGTCTGTAACAGAGGATTTCAAGTGATGGCTCCCTTCCACGCTGCTGAGACCTGCCAAAGTGACAACTGATAAAGAATGGCAATGGATATTAATTGCATTTGCATTTGTTTGGTTTGTCTCAGTTTTCTAATACGTGAGGGCCTTTGCTTATTGTGTTTAGCAATCCACGAAAAGCTGTGCCATGATACAGCTGTTTCAAAGTGCTGCTCTGTGCAGCAGAGCTTTTCTTCTGCAGCCAAATGAACGGGTGATCTTGGCTGTGGCCAACATCATGTTTGGCTGCTTGCTTGGCCCCTGGCTGAGGCATATATTTTCCATTAAATTCCACTGACAGAACAGAAGGCGTGAAACCCTCTCTTTTCCCCTTCATCCACAGCAACCTAGCTGAGGGCATGATAATGCTTGCTCAGCCATGTACACTCCAGCCTAGCATGGAATTGTCTCAGCTTGATGCCATTTCTTTGCACTGGTAAATAAAAAGCCATATTGAGTCTGTAGCTTGAAAAACATACTTGCATATCTAGAAATACTTTCAAATCCAATATAAACTATATAAACTAAAAAATGCCTATAGCTGACAGAAGAGATAATCAGTACAGGCAAAATATTGCATACTTACCTAAATAAAATTTTAATGACTTTCAACAGTATTTACAGCGCCACAGAGTAAAACTAGGAGTCAGTTTAGTGGTTTGGTCCAAAACCAGCCTCTGAATAATGGACTGCGAAAGCCATGAGCCATTATATTATGTTTCATGTAGCCCTAAGGAAACAGGGAGAAAAAATTGGAGGTTAGGGGGTGCAAAGAAAGGAGAATCTGGAAGAAAATTATTTCACCATGAAGTAGAGTAAAAGAGTCCTTTGCAAAGCAAATAGTGTTGCTGTTGAGGTAATCGGCACGCTTGCATTCAGTACTTATATTTAAGCAAGCTCCTTGAGATAGGCATCCTAAGAGGTAAAGAAATACACAAAAAGCGAATAAAAGGAATAGATTTTCTTTGTGTCATAAGTGTACAACATTAAGGACATTGCAGCTTTTTAGCCACAGGAGTAAATTTATTTAGCAAAATGTAGAGCAAGCGAAAGTGAGCATGGAAAAAAACATGGCTTAAAGATCTGTTACTCTTAGAGATGTGGTAACTTTGAAATTTACATACATGAGCATGAGAAAAAAGGTGATAAGGGGAATATTAAAGGGAACCTAAAGCGAACTGCATTGGGTGTAAGCAACACTGCTATCATGAAAAGATCTTCAGTGATTTCAAAGATGAGAAGATCATGCACCTTGTCTTTCACCATGTAACAGGTATAATGGGCATCTGGTGTGACAAAGTGTTTGATAGCAGCTGAAAACAAGATGACGCTTGAACTAAAAGGCNTTGTTTGTTTTCTCAATGAGAAACAGAGTGTAAAAAAATAGGGTAGAAGCAATGCCAAGTGTGCAGGCTGTTCAGTCCTTGTAATCACATCTCACGTGGTTTCCAAGATTAGCTAGACTTGCAACGTATGAAAGGCTACTAAGTGCCACTAGATCACAGCACAACTCAGGCTGCCAGCTAACATAATACTGTGTAATGAAATAGTACTACTTACTTGTCACACTGTTTTTGAAATTATTTCATTGGAATCAGTAGAAAAACAGTGCCTTTAATGGGAGCAGGATCAAATCTTACTGCAGTAGTTTTCATGACTAGCCCCATGCATTTTGTATTTGAGAAGATGGGTGACATTGACAAGCTTGTGAAATGCTGAGATGGTTTGGGTAGAGAAGTATCATGTCTCAGGCCTGTCTAGTAAGTCATTTCCAGGAAGCACTCCCCCATTGAAATTCTCTAAGAATGAAACCCAAAGTAACCATTTTAGCCCATTTTTCTGTTTAGCTTGGTGACAGAGTCAGTATCATTAAGACAGAACATAAACTGAGTTTCTCCACATCCAACTGTGGAGACAAAATGGGTCTGGTTTTCCTTTTTTACATGAACATAAATTGAAAAACTACAAAGAAATAAAAGGGATCATGGAAATGCAAAGCGTATGTAAGGGAGAGGAGAATTAAAGCATTTAACTTTGATAAGGCACAGTTGCTTCTACATCTCCCCAGTCTACAGACTGAACACACCTGCTGTATAATCAATTAAAAAGGCACAGTATGCTCTCCATTTTTTTTGCTAGATGCCTCCTGGATATTGTCTTCTAGAAGTTTTGCCATGCCACCTGTTACCCAGATGTTCAAGTGCATCATCTGTCTCGCCCATGACAGTAGCTTGCATTCTTCTAAGAAGGAGTAAGCAGTCTCACTTTTCAAGATGATACAAGTATTTTACTTGGTTTAGTCTCTAGAAAAGGTATGACAAAAACACCTTTGTGCCTCTCCTCTTTCTCCATTCAAGAAACAGGAATCATCAAACCACTAGGCATTTTCTCTGTGTTCTGTAAATATTCCAAATGTTTTCTTCTGGTACATCTTGCTATCTAATAAAAATAAATGTGTTTTTATATATATGTATCTATCTATAAATAAAATATAGATAGATATTCTGGATAAGTTTTTTCTTGGGTTCGGAAAAACTTGTTTATTTATTCTTCATTTCTATTTTAATATCAAGCAAATTATTCAATTGCCTAATTTCATAATATATTTTCATTTGCTAAATACTGTGTTCATGATCTATTGCAGGCTTATTGCACAACCTGT
>WAAD01018915.1:35137-51689 GCA_013389945.1 Fregata magnificens
GCAATTCTAATCTTTGAAAGTTAGAAGACAGTATAGATTTACAAGAGCGAGTACTATATAAATTGCACGTTTGTTTTCAGTTACGTATTGAACTGATATAATTTAAATATTTTAGCATTGATTTAGAAAAGCTGCTTTGAAATCCTGTGTATACATACTTAAATGTATTTAAACGTGAGTTATACTTATTTAACATGTGGTATTTGTTTTTACAAATTTTAAGAAAACATTTAGAAACCTCACCTTTTTCGTTAAACCAGTGTAAGACTATCACAACGAGAATGCCTAACTGAAATAAGCAGGATGAGAAACAGTAAGTTCTCGCTTTTGCCTCTTCTATTACTTTTCTGCAGGCAGCTTTCTATGAAGCAGCAAACTCGAGGTTACCTCATAGTGGATACAGGCATGTACATAAAAAAACCAAGACAAAAATGTCCCATGACTCCTTATAAAACTTTAGAGCTGGTAAGGTTTTGGAAAACTCTGCAAAAGTCTAAAGTTAATTCTTTCTAAAATTTCCTTAAATTAAGACCAATTTCTATCCTTCTTATGGAATGATTTTTTTGGATTCTTGTATGTGAGTTTTTATTGGGCACTTATTCACAGTTGATAGTTAAGGGAAAATGGCAGCTAAGTTGTTTCACTGCTTCAGAAACTTTCAGCCAGTGACGGTGTTACACTTAAAAACCCCACATAGAGAACATACTTATACTACTCACATTATTAGTACTGATACTAGTAGCAGCATCCAGTTTAACTCCCAAGATAGATCACATTACCATGTATTCCTCCACCTCAGAAATATAGGCTAGGTCTGAGACTGACAAATCAATTGGACTGTAATTTAATAAGGACTTCAGGACCTGAACCCATTAAGATTGTTAAAAATGGAAATGTCTCATAACCTTGCTGTGACATTGTAATGACTGAAGCAGCTACACATCACTGTAATCAAACTTTTTAGGTCCCTTTTTCTTCTGTCATTGAATTTTCAACTATCTCATTTCAGTGGATGGGACCTGCTGTTGCTATAGCAAGGGATTTTGAATAATGTCCAAATGGTATAATTTAAATGTCAAGAAGTAGGAAATTCAGAACTAATGCTACTGTTCCCTCAGACTTTTGCCAGCAAATATCTCCTGATAAATACATGACATTCTTCAAAAATCAGTGAGGTAAAGAATGAGATTATCTGGTTTCCAAGCGTCTAAGATTTAGACATATATGTTAGGTAGGAAACTTCATTCTTTTGAAAACTTTTTCAATGTATGTGTTGAAAAAGTGCTTTAATACTTTTTCTTCTTTTTAATTTAAGGGAAAATCTGTTTTCTTTACTCTACAGGTTTGGAGAACACATTCTCTATTGGTTCAGAGAATGAAATGGTACTTTAAAAAGAAAAGAAACTAATGTAAAAATCATATCTATAAGAAATATAGGAAGAGTGACTGATCACCTGCTTCACCTCTGCAAGAAAAATGACTTGCTACTTCTGGCAACCTCTCCAATTATGTAAGTGCATTATTTTTATGAAGGACATTGCTTTTTGAAAGGTGGTAACAATGACAGGATAATCACCTTAACAAGATTCCATTTTAATATTGGGGGTACAGAAGAAAAGCCAATGTTTATTTTTTTACATCATTCATGACTACAGCTAGGAGATCTATTTTCAGAGAACAGATTTGACAGCCGTTTCCATTATTGCTTTCTACAGATTTGTGCATCCACTTTGATTTATGGTTACTACTCATAATTTCTGGAAGAACATTGCACAGGAACATATAACTGGGAACACACTGCTTTCACATTACTTTTATCAAATGAACTAAATAATTTGTTAATATTATTCTGTGCAGCACAACAGCAAGAACTAAACCTGAAAGTTATAAATTTCATTCATGGGAACTGAAGTGAGAATGGCAGGATTTTGGCAGAGATTTAAGATGGCAGAAATGACACAAAAGAATCAAGACCAAATTCTCCCAAGTCTCCCCCATTTATTCCTCCTAATTAGCCACTAGTGAATACCAAAGTAAATTCTCTACCACTGGTGACTTTTCATCCATTTCAGGCAAGAAGACTCAACAAAGAACAACAAATACAGCAGCAGCTGAAGCACTGATAATGTGATGGAAAAATACAGGCGGAGTGGGAGAACAAATTAACCAGGCAACTGGCTGTCTTCAGTACTAAATAGCCAACAGGGTTATCCCACTACTGCTGCTGTACTGCAACACTTCCTTGGTCATGCCTCTGTTTTGGGTTTGCATTGAAGATATACTCTTACTCTACAGCCTTGGCACTATTGGGCATGCCAAGAGAATGGTCAAACCATTCAGTTCTTAAAGAGGGCCAAAATGGAACATATTTACATGCCTAAGTATCCACCTGCAATACCATTTAAAATTACATTTTAAAAAATCTAATTGCTCATTGTGAGGTAGGACTAGGGCTACCATGAAATGAGAGGCCAAGGACACGTATGTCACGTTTAAGTGGCTGATGTAACTGGAGGCAGGCACTACAGTCTGGCCAGGCAATCACTTTCCATTTTGAGGGCTCTCAGGCATTTTTGTGAAGTTAAAAGATCAGGGTTTCCCAGTGTATGGGAAAAAACATTCAAAAGTTATGAAGTAGTGACAAAGGGAGAGACAAGAAGAGAGCTCCATCAATGCAAACTTGCCTGTCAGTATGTTCACAGAGGAAACTGAGCATATAGGTGCAGGATAGATTTTGTCCAGGAAAGAGATGTCCCAAGAAATACTTCCCTTCCCTCTCTCCCATCCTCCTCATTCCCAGCCATACCTAGCCCTTCACCCTCCTCCCTATGTTATTCTCACAAAACTATATTATTTTGGTGGACTGCAAACCAGAGCGCTGATCTAAATCAGTATCTTTGGATTAATTCTTTCTTTTTTTAAACAGGAATCATTTGAATTACATTTTATAGCACAATCCCCTGAACAGTTGTATTAGTACAACATACACAGCAACATAAATGAACAACAGTAGTTGAGAGAAGTAACGATGACGAAAAGCAGAATAGGGGGAGCAGGAAGTTTCTAAGCTATCTTCATTGCTGAAGGTTAAAATGTTACATTTTTAGTACTAGCTATGCTATAAGGCAGCTGGTGATGAAGAGGGAATTTTTAAATAGCTTCCAACATTGAACACATGCAGACGACTCTCAAGTACCCATGAACATCTGTGTATCAAACCTTTGAACTAATTGACCCAAATGAAGTAAACCACAACAGAGTAAAGTCAGTGCTGAAATGCATTATTTTTTTCTTTTGACCAAATGGAGTACAGTTTAAGAGATTCCTTTTTCTTAATACATGATAATGTACTTAATATCCCATATTTTGGAGCAGATTTCCAAAGTTCATCTCTTTATTAGGAGAAATTATTAACAAAAATATTACATGCTCCATATAATCAATTTTAATCTGCCTCCAATTAGTTTTTTCTCTGAAACAACTTGTCATCATGTGAAGTAATTATAGTATGTTGGCATATAACTATGTTTTTAATTGAGAATTTTATGAACACAAATCATATTATCCACTATCAAATTGGACAAATTTTCTTTCTGTGAAAGACAGTCTTTACATTAATCTAACAAATTGTAGTTGAATAGCTTTGTCTTTACAGAGCTTAACTGTACAACTGAGCTTATGAAATTAAATATACATATTTAAAATAGATGTCATCACTATTTACATGGTTTTATAATACAAAATTGGACAGACAAATTTTTCCTTAGTACACATACTTAATGCTTGGCAACAAATTAGGGGTTTTTTTCTTGCTGAACTGGTGTGTTCATAGACTGATTTAATAATATTACTTCCCGATCGCCCATGTAACCTGCCTAGGCAAATAATGCTGAAATGTCCGAATAATTCAACATTTTCAATCAGCTTGATTAACATTTTTTTAAAATAAATTAAAAAAAAAGCAAAATTCAGACTGAGAACTACTCCGTTGATGCAAAAAATTGCAAGAAAAAATCCTTATATGCAACGGTAGATATATGCAAGATAGTAGAGCAGAAGCCTAGTACAAGTAGTTATCACTACATTTTTCCTGTCAAAATCCTGGTCTTTCTAGAATTATTGCTTTGATAATTTCTGCTATGCAGCATGAGCAATAAAAGTGTGTATGTCCAATGTAGTAGGTGTTGACAGATAATGCCATGGACACAAGTCTGCCCACAACTTCTCTCTAATGCATCAGTACAGAGAGTAAATGATGTGGAGGACCATGAGCTAACGTCCCACTTCTAGCTACATTTCATGCTTCACACACTATAATCTCAAAAGGACCCCTTCCCTGTGTATGCGCTCTTTGTCCTTGACAGGTGCAAAAGAAATGAAAGTTCGGTGCTATATTTGCCCAGCTTATTTGTTTCAGGAATTACTGCCTTTGAAAAATAACTTTGATAAAAAAAACTTAATGATCTTCAGAAAAAACAAGCATTTGCCATGACCCAAATAATTATGCTTTCTATCATCACACCTAACTCCAGCAGGAAGCCAGGCGCTCAGGGAGATTTTCCTGTAACGTATTTGTTTTGATTAAATATCATTCTAATAAAGAAAAAAATTAAAAAGGTGATGGATGGAGCCACATCTATTGTATGCAAATAGTCTAACAGTTTCTAATATCTGCTGAAGTGATGAAATGTTCTTATTGTGAGTGGCTGGCCCTTTTTATTCTGAAACAAACCAGAGTACACATACTTGGGTTGTCCACATATGTATTTAAGACTGGAAGCACAGAAGGCAGTAATAGATGGGGCAGCAATCTAGTGCTTTTTGACTGATGACTTCAGTGCCTTGCAGGCTGCCGACTTTATGATTCTTCTAAGCACAGGAGGTCCTTTGTCAGATTTTTGAGTCACTTCAATTTCAAAGTGTACTTCTAAGGGAAATATGTGCATGCTCCTCTGAGTGAGCCTCGGTTTGCAGACTCCACATGATACTGATAGGAAGGGCTGTTAACACTGCATCTATTCTTTGTATTTACATTATTCAGAACTGTATTTAGCAGAAAGCCTGTAGTTTTGCCAAAGCCTGGAAATCAATTAGATGGCAATATCTTCAGTTATTCATCCCAGTCATAATGTCAGATTCATCATTTGCACCCTGTGTATTGTTGCAGTTTCAAGTCAGAAAAATGATCAGAGGGATGGAATGCCTCTCCTATGAGGAAAGGCTGAGAGAGTTTGGGTTGTTCAGCCTGGAGAAGAGAAGGCTCTGGGGAGACCTTATTGTGGCCTTTTGTTGTGGTCTAACCCAGCAGGCAGCTAAATACCACACAGCCATTTGCTCGCTCCCCCGCTTCCCCTGTGGGATGGGGGAGAGAATCGGAGGAAAAAAGTAAAATTTGTGGGTTGAGATAAAGACAGTTTAATAGGACAGAAAAGGAAGGGAAAATAATAATAATAATGATAAAAGAATATACAAAATAAGTGATGCACAATGCAATTGCTCACCACCTGCTGACTGATGCTCAGCCAGTTCCCAAGCAGCAGTCGCCACCCCCTGGGCCAGCTTTCCCCTAGTTTATATACTAAACGTGATGTCATATGGTATGGAATATCCCTTTGGCCAGTTTGGGTCAGCTGTCCCAGCTGTGCCCCCTCCCAGCTTCTCGCTGGCAGGGCATGAGAAGCCGAAAAAGTCCTTGACTAGTGTAAGCACTACTTAGCAACAACTAAATCAGTGTGTTATCAACATTATTCTCATACTAAATCCAAACCACAGCACTATACCAGCTACTAGGAAGAAAATTAACTCTATCCCAGACAAAACCAGGACACCTTTCAATACTTAAAGGGGGCTTATAAGAAAGATGGGGACAGACTTTTTAGTAGGGCCTGTAGCAATAGGACAAGGGGTAATGGTTTTAAACTAAAAGAGGGTAGGTTCAGGCTAGATAGAAGGACGAAATTTTTTACCATGAGGGTGGTGGAACACTGGAACAGGTTGCCCAGAGAGGTGGTAGATGCCCCATCCCTGGAAACATTCAAGGTCAGGTTGGACGGGGCTTTGAGCAACCTGATCTAGTTGAAGATGTCCCTGCTCATTGCAGGGGGGTTGGACTAGATGACCTTTAAAGATCCCTTCCAAACCAAACTGTTCTATGATTCTATGAATTTCAGTTTGAATCAGTAGCAGATGTAGCAAGATTTTATTTATTTATTTCAATCTACACGTTGTGCTGTGAATATTTCATGCAAGGAGCATTTGAGTAATTTTCTGGTTTTTTTAAAGCATAAGATCTAGTAAGTAGAGCTGGGAAAAAAAATCTTTGGGAAAAACAAGAACAAGAAAGTAGCTTTTTTTTAAAGTGATATCTTTTTTAAAATTTCACACAATCAGAAATTGTACCAGAGGCTTTAACTTCTGCAGATGTTGTGTATGATTGGTAAGAAAATGGTTTCTTATTTTCATTTTGTGATCTTCTGAATTAAAGAATCCTTTCTATGACTCAGCTGTGTACAGATAGAGACTTCCATCTCCAGAAACACACTTGCCTCTCCGCATTTAAACAACACATTGTAATAACCACAAATAATTCAATGTAAGTGGCAGTTTCGGTTCATGTACCTCTCAGAGCCCTGTGATACTGTAAAAACAGGTTGCACAAACACCATCGAAATTTTAGACCAGAACCTGGCACTACAGTTTAATAGTTACCTAATCTTTAGTAGCATAATAGTTACAGACAAGTAGGAACTGAGTTATGGGTGAGTAAGCCAATGAATTTACAACTGTTTCCACCCCATGGACCAGAGGGTCTCAAGAAGTAATGACTTGTCAACCTTTCTGTCTCTTGCTTGCAATACCACAATAATTTGTTGGCAACCAGAGTAGTTGGAAGAGTAATTTTAAAGAAAATATTACTGTAGTTTGACTGTGTTGTAGGTAGGGAGCCTAGCTCTGCATTTGTGTGTACACTAAATTCAAATGCAATAAGCTAAAACCCAAAAGCAGCTTAGTGGGTATTAGAGAATGACCCGAGGTTGGGTTGCCAGTAAATTAAAGACAGCAGTATATCCAGGTTGTGTAAAGCTTTGTCAAACTGTAGATTCTTTCACATCTTTTCTTCTAGCACAGAGGCAGAAAAGGAAAGGTGGAAGATACAAATAAAACCCCATCACTTTTAAATGGGCACGATCTCAGGGCAGTCTGTGTTGTATATGGTCTTGTTGAGTGCTTTATATTTTCTCAGATGAAGCACTATTTCTTTTACCATCACTCTTTAAATTCTGACTACATCTCTCACAACATTCAGTTCACAGCTGAAGGAGTCTGCATGATTACATACTTTCATACCTCAGGAATTATAAAATAATTGTCATGAATCTCTACCCTGACAGCCAAAGCCTGTCCTTGTGCAGAAAGGAACTATGATCTTTTCCAAAGCATCCTTTCCAAACCATCTTCACCAAAGTCATGCACAACATTGTTCTATTTAAGACAAAGCAGAAAATAATACAGTCATAATAAAAGAAAACAATCACATCTTCGTGCTTTACAGCAGTTCATAGGCAATATACACAACTACATAATATAGGAATTGTGTATACATAACATAGCGTATGAACCCATCTTTAGAAAGAGGCAAGATTTGTAACAAAATTTCTGCTTGTTAGAAATGTCAAATACAAATGTCTGATCTGGCTATAACATTAAAAGTGTTGAAAGTGTTATGTGTAGGGCTTTTACAGAAATAATAACAAAGGCAAAAGAAGGGTTATTTCTTCTTTGACAAGAATGTGATATATCAACAAAATATAAACAGATCTAAGTAGATATAATTTACAACAAATGTTAACCCATGTATATATGAAGAATTATCCAGAATACCATTCCACTTTCCTAGCATATTCATATCTACGTTGTTTCACACTCCAAGCACCTAGATTTCTTAACTCACCATGTGATTACACTATTTAGGTAGTGATTACACTACCTCCCTTATTAGTCCCATATGCTCTGTTCAGCACTGTCAGTTCTATTTGCGTCTTACCTACATTAAAGAACTGCAACAACGTTTTCTGAATGAACTTTGATGGAAGAGAGTCAGATTTCCTCGGATTATCAGAATGCTTTCCTCTACACTGATGACTCTTTGCAATGGCATTTTAATGTGAAATCCTTTTGCATCACAAAGCCAAATAATCAATAAAGGGAAAACCAATGTAAAGTAGTACTGAGATGAAAACATAGATGAACACTTTAAATTATTAAGATTACTCTTAATAGTTTTAGACTTACGTTTAAATATATACTTAGATCTGGTATTACAAAGCACATTCTGAATTGAGATAAGCTGCAGCCGTACCATCCTGCTGTTTCCTATCCAGTCTTCACACTGATTTCATGAGAAAGGACAGTTGTTAGGCTCCTTCTGACAATACTGTTATCTGTAAGGCTGCAGCTACTTTGGCTGTGATCATGTCTCCAGCTGCCAACACACCAGCACAGAACCGGTGTGTGGTAAGTCTGTACGTCCCCTCCAGTACCATGTAGCCATATCTGAACTAACTTTAAAGTAGATGCTTGGGTGCTGGTAGCAATCCAGCTATGGCACCATGAAGCTCAATACAGCTGTGATAGCTTTGTAGTCAAGGAAGATGATAAATTATTCATGCAGTGAGATGTGTTTCTCACATTCATAGAACTCATTCTCTAATCTCCATATCATGATTTTCATTTTCTGATATAAGTAAGTTTTAAACAGTAAAAGCATGGGAACAATGAGTTTCTGTGAAAAATTAATTAATTAAAATGAGCAACATCCTCTGAAAAGTAACTTGGTAGAAAGGTTCAGGAGTCAGCTAATTTATAAGTTAAGGAAGATATATTTTTGCACTAGTTCAAATGGGATATAAGAAATTACATGTAACTTCATCATCAGACTCTCCCATGCCCATAAAATATAATTTTTTAATATATAAAAATGAAATATTATTTTAGTTGCTCATATAGCACCGCCCAGACTGATAGGTTAACATAGTCCTAAGAAACAGCCATGGCTGTCAGAAAGATGATGGAGAGCTGAACTTTCCCATTTATGGAGCCACATACAGCCCTGGTACAGCTATCTAAATGTTAGTTTCTCGTTCTGTATATTAAATATTTTCTACAACTCAGTTTTGACAGTATTGGTCTTCTCTACAGCACAGCATGGCTTCAAATCTTTTGCCGCATGGGACAGCCGACAATTGAACATGGAAAAAAAAATTATAATAGGAGTCATGTCATTCTGCCTTCCCACGGCCCATCTGTCCCTGCACCTGGTAGGAGTAGTCAGGAGTTGTCTTTGGCATGAACACCATGTGTTCTTTGCTGAACTGAAACTATTTCTGTAACAAAGCATAAATGCTACTCATTGGAGATATCCTTTCATTAATACAAAGCTTGCTTTATCTCCAAAATTTTGCAACCATCGTCTTTTGATTCAGCTGCCATCTTCCAAGTACTAACAGCATTGATGTAACCATTTGGAGCTGGAACAAAATGATCACTTTTTACTTTTCTTGCAAAAATCATAATCAGGCAACATGAAAGCTAAGAAGTTACTTTCCAGTGAGGCTAAAATTTGATACAGGTCAATGTTAGAGTTCTGTCAGTACACTTGAAAGACCAAGCCCCTGACATAAAGTGGTTGGGAAATGAGATAGCTATGTTCTTTCTCTAAGCATCTCAAATACTTACATATTTTATATCTGTCCTAGTTTCGGCTGGGATAGAGTTAATTTTTTTTTCCTTTTTTCCCTAGTAGCTGGTATAGTGCTGTGTTTTGGATTTAGTATGAGAATAATGTTGATAACACACTAATGTTTTAGTTGTTGCTAAGTAGTGCTTACACTAGTCAAGGACTTTTCCAGCCTCCCATGCTCTGCCAGGTGCCCAAGAAGTTGGAAGGGGAGGGAACATAGCTAACAGTTGATCCAAACTGGCCAAAGGGCTACCCCATACCATATGACATCATGCTCAGTATATTAATGGTGGGGAGCTGGCCGAGGTTAGTGATCGCTGCTCGGGGACTGGCTGGGTATCAGTCAGTGGGTGGTGAGCATGTGCATCACCTGTTTTGTTTTGTTTTGTTTTGTTTTGTTCTCTTTCTCTCTCTCGTTGTTTTCCTTTTCATTACAAGATTATTATTATTAATAATACTATTATTATTTTAGTTTAGTTTAGTTATTAAACTGTTCTTATCTCAACCTACAAGTTTTCTTACTTTTGCCCTTCCGATTCTCTCCCATCCCACTGGGAGGTGGAGGGGTGAGTGAGCGGCTGTGTGGTGTTCAGCTGCCTGCCAGGTTAAACCACAACAATATCCTACAGAAAAGCTTAGTCATTGGGTTAGATAACATTCAGTAATCCTCTCTTCATCTCTTCTGATGATGTTTTTACACTTTTCAAGGAATAATTAAATAGCCACCAAGACTAAAAAGCTCTAATTCACCTGAGGAAAAAAAAAAAAATGGATTCAAGTTCCTCCTTCATACAATCATTAAGATTTACACATATTTACAATATTAGCTTGGGAACTGGAATGAGTATCTCTGACCCTCAAGTGCAATCCCTGATTAGCAGATTAAAAAGTCAACCTCCCACTGGTCCCATGAATCTTTAATTATTCATATGTAAATATGAACAGTTTTGGGGAATCAAGATTTGCCCTATGTCTCTGTAATCACACCAAAGTATTGTGATTTAAGTAAACTATTGGGATATGATGGCTACAGATTTAATTCATCAGGCATATGAGATGTTTAAATATAGCCTAATCTATCCTAGACGAGTAATCGAACCATTGGCCTTTGGGGGAAAACACGTGAACAGGTAATTCTTTCTGCACTGCTTTCATGAGAAAGAAACAACCTTAAGCCAACCAAGTTGTCTCATTCATAAGTTTAAAGAGCATTCCTAGTATAATGGGTTACCTAAAGAGCTTGCCTATAGAAAAGAGAAGATGTTTTCAGAGTTTGCTACTCGGCTTTAAGGATATTAGTCATGATACCATGTTTCTGCCCCACAAAAGTGTCTCCAAGGAACAAAAAAAATGGAACAAGAGGTTTACTTGGTAGTATCTTAATTCCCACCCCCACCCCCAAGATTCTTGACTAGTGAAATTAGAATGGTAATTCAAAATTTTTGAACTTTTAATGTTGTTTACAAAATTGAAAAAAGAATCCACATTTTCCATGTTTTTCATAATGGTTCAACAGTTCAACTCAGCTGCCAGGATATTAATTTTACCATAGGAAGAAAGTTAACACACAGGTTCATTTCTGGTCACTCTGGATTTTTTGAGAGTATCTTTTCTTCAAACCTTAATAGCTTATGACCAACAACTGAACACTGAAAGCAATTTTAGGTAGGTGGGCAGACGGTAAATGGATATTTCACAGATGTTACAGAATCCTTAATGTATAAAATAAGTACATAAATACACATAATGTTTGATGCTATTTCCTGTTGCAGCAGATCTCATAGAATATTATTGCTTTTTAAAGCAAAGTCTAGGTGGTAATATTTTTAAATAAGTAGGCAATCATCATTAATGCAGTAAATAAGAAAAAAGAATAATTTAATAGCTATGTGGGCACAATTTGCAAATACATTCATATTTCATAATTGAGCCAATGTGACTTTTTTTGCCAGAGTTTCATAAAATAAATATATATTTAACTAAAACAGACATAGTTCTGGCTTACAAAACTAAATTGTGTATATTTCATATTGGTTTTATTCATAAATGGATTTTGCTATTTATTAAGTAGAAGCTGGTTGTGTTCCAAGGTAAACATATACATTATTTCCCTAAAATCCATAAAAATATAAGAAAACATTTCCAGCATCTCCAAACACAAAGAGCATTCAAACCCAAAGATTCAAATGTGTTAGGTACTGTAGACCAAGTCTTATATTCCAGAGAGTGAGATAATAGTATCTGGTTGTTTTGATTAAAGATTTATTAAGTGCTCCTATGTCTGGGAGTAATGGAATCTCAAATTCACATCTATATAGATATAATTTGATTGAAGTGCTTCTTCTGTATATATACACATACAATCAATCTCTTTTCTCAATGTTTTCTCTATTAAGGCAAATATCCTCATTTAGTTTTGAATTGCTTCGGGATTATGTCCAGCATATTTTAAAGGAATACCCTCAGCTTCACATTGGCCTGAAAAATATCGTGCCTACTATTCTACTTTTACTAACCAGTCAGTTTAATAAATCGTAAAATGACTACACAAACAGTATTTGTTCTGTTCCTTCATAAATTGCTGTTGAACATGACTTTTGTATAGTGATCTTGCTAAAGTATCCAAAAATGTACACTATGTAGTGCATACTCTATTGTCTTTTAGACATTTTGTTTGCATTAATGTCCCATGTGCTAAAATATTGCCATCACTATCATGTAGGATGATTTTCTTTAAAACCAAGAAGAATGTAAAAACAAAGCTGAAATTGAAACTGGCAGCAGATAATCATGGGAAGAAGTTCAGGTTTGCCAAAGCATTTAACACATGTTCTCCTGAGAGCTCCACTTCTGAACCATGTTAACATTGTGCGAAATCTCAGCCCAAGGAAGGAGACAGGTAGGTTTGAGTGTATGATCTTGTTCACATTCCCAAGCTAGAAAGGCAAAATTAGGACAAAAGTAAAATATAACAAACCACCAACTTAAAAATTTATTTAGAAAGGATTTAAAAATAGGACATGCTACTTACTTAAAACATATTGTAAAACAAAGCTGACAAAAAGTCCAGACCTGTTTGGAATTAAGTTATTAAAAAGACCCCCTAAAACTAAGTGTATATTAATTTAATTTGTTAAAATAGTGTGAATAGCCTAATTCTACAATGGGGTGTATTTGATTTCCTGCTCCATTTCATTTTTCATTTACCACAAGTCATTTGGCACCCATATGACACCACAAGTGTGAATTGACCTGACCCAAAGAATTTTTTCGGGGTTATTTTAATGGATCCGAATCACAGTGCAGTGCCATAGACTGTTGCATTGGCACTACTGATGGAGTGGCTTGTGGAGGTAAGGCGGTGGGATGAAAGGAGGGACACGTGGACAGGATAAGAAAGTGCAAGAACTTCTAAAGGTAATATTGCTGCTAGATTCCCATTGTGAACTTCAGAGTTATGGAATAGTGAGCTGCTAGGTCCACCCAGAAAAAAAAAAGAGTGTTTCAGCAATTCAGTATATCGACACATCTTATAATGGTTTGCTGTGCTGTTACAGATTCTGGGATCAGTATCCCAGAAAGTTGCCTCAGTGCTACATTTTGGGTGGGTGGGGGAGGTGGGAGGGAAACTACTGGGCCTCTGGGTGCCACAGACACTGTGACTGCACAGCATCATCCTTGGAAATTTTCAAAGCTGGAGAAGAGGAGCCCTGAACCACCCGACTATGATTTCAAAATTATCCCTGCTCTGAGCAGGAGCCCAACCTAACTTTTTTAATGCTGCTACAACTTCTGGCTTCCTCTTTGTAGGTGATGAATCCTCTCCATAACCTTGTTCTGTAGCTGGGAAAACTCAGCTTCATGCTGCGCGTGGACTGAGGCTGAATTTTTGAGTACTTCTGTTCCTAAACAAATTCAGAAAAAAACTGGCAATTGCTGACATTTCCTTTATCCTACACAATCCCTGCTAACACTTACATGGGCATAGCCAATTTGCAGAAAAGGTCCAGTACAAAGCTGTTTGGTCCTTGCTTGGCTATTGGGGCATTTGAATAGCAGGTAGAGCCTTTGTCTGGGGGCGGTAATTGCAGTGCCTGCTCATCATTATGCCTTCGCACTGTTCTTTTATAGGTCAGTTTCAAGGGAAAACACTCATCATTTCCTATTCCAAACCAGTTTTATGCAGTTAGCTTTGCAGCTACAGTAGTAGGCATGTGACTATATTATGTATCAGCTAAATACTGCCTACTCACACAGCATGGCATTTGTTTTTACTAATCTACTAAGGTATTGTGACTCAGCAGGAAATACATTTTGTGGTTAAGGTATTCACGGTCAGGATGGTAGGCAGAGGACTTGGGTCAAGGTATCAAAACCTATAAACGTTTGTCTCAAGTGCACAGGCATTTCTGAAAAATAGAAGTCTTTGAGACTATGTCCATCACATTGCACATTATGTGGAATACTTTGGTTTAAGTTGAGCGTATTTAGAAAAAATCTATGTAAATCCTTAAAAGGCATATTTTCAGACTACTGCTCACAAAAGGTCTTGTTTGGAGATAGAGTAAAAGGATAACTAAAGCATCCTTTCAGCTCTCTGGCTCAAAGTTTCTCCTTACTCTTGGAACTCCAAGCAAATGTCAATGAAGTATTTAAAACACTTTGATGAGGAAAGTCCAGGCTGCAACCGCAGATCAAAGAAGATTTTGAGTATTTACGTCATCTAGCTACTTATGTTCATGTCTGAGCTGTGCTAAAATACATCCCTAAAATTCAAAAACCCTCAGAATAGACCTAAAAGCTGACTTCTATCAGCAGCTGCCTCCTGTTTCACCTCAAAGCAACAAGTAATTCAGAAGCTGAAGAAGAGGCCAAAATTTATTCTTCTCATAATAAAACTCTGCATCTTAACTATAGAATGCTTCTTCCTCCCTACACTAAATGTGTAAAGATACCTCAAGGTANCTTGATACATCTTCTGTCTGCTACCAATATCTTCGTGGGATGCCCATAAATCTGCCTACAGTGCATTTTGCCATCAGCCACAAGTATACACTTGATGTCCTGTTAGCCACTGAAGTCATTTAGGAAATACCCTCAATCACAAGTTTACAGAGTACATAGAGCATAGCTATCAGACTGAAAGAAATAAAAAAATTGCAACAATTTTGAATCTTTACCATCAAGAAGTCAGTTGACTCTGTTTATGGGAGAGTAGGAAATAGGACCTTTCTCAGTATTCCTCTTATCCAGAGTCTCACATATTTGTGGTACGTTTGGTGGCATTTCTGCTGTGAAACTCCCTCAGACAAGCTATATTGCAGCTGTAAATTCTAGATCTAGCCCACAACGTTGGGAAACATTCCCAAGCAGATGGTTTCATTCAATAAAACATCAAAGTACCATAGTAAATAATGCTGTTGAATTTTTTACTAGTCATTTTGCAATGCCACATTAAACATTTTCAGAGGCAGCTGAAAGTGAAAGGGACAGGAACATTTGGCAGTGAACAGAGTGCCACAGGGCTGTTTTGTCTGGTGATGTTGAGACCAGGGAAGGAAATGAGTGTCTGAGTGGCACTTTCGGGGATGGTCTTTGACTTGTAAAGAGCAGAGATGATTGGGCAGTTAGAGGTCATCTGTTCTTTCCCTGCCTCTTCCCCACTGCAAAGGAATGTGGTTCCCCCCTCAGCCCATTGGCTTCTGTCTTTGTCCCTGTGTTTAGGGAAGAGAGACTTAAGGTGGGATTTGCTCACCTTACTTGAGTGTCTCCTCACTTTTGAGACAGCAGGTTCTAACAGCATGCCTGCAGGCAGTAGCAGGAGAAAGTTTTCTCCAAAGTCAGTCAAATTCTGCGGATCAGACCAAAATGTCACCAAAGTGGAGAGAGATTCTGGAATTAGATGGCCTTGCCCATATATCATAGGCTTCATATACTAAAGATAGAATAGATAATAGCATATTGATAATATACTGTATGTAAGGACAAGGGCAGTGATAGAATAGAATAATCTAGCCAGCCAGGCAAGTGATCTGCAGGCTTCAGTGTCCTGCTACTAAAGTCAAAGGGCATGAAACAGTTCACTGTAATAAGCCTCAGGGCAATTCTAAAGAGAAAAAAGATTTAAATCTGTATTTGATTTGTAGTATCCTGCTATTGAAAGAAAAGAACAGCTATTTTTATCTCCGAAAGTGCATGCTTAGAATCATCATAGGTTTCAAATCATTCTGTGAACTAAAGATCAGTATATACCTGTATGTGAGAATATCTCTTCCTCTTCACATTCTTTGTAATGAACACAGTGCTGCATGGATTAAACATGCTAGCAATTTAACACTCTTAGGACTTGAAGTGTAAAACCCAGCTCAGCTAATGCAGAATGTAGTATCCCTCCCTTGGAAATTCCTGAAGGACATTTGAAACATAAAACACCTTTCTATTAATATACAAATTGAAGGCAGTATTCTTTTTTTCCCTCTCTCCTTTGTCTCAAGGCACAGAAAAACTTTAGTCAGTTGCCAACAAAATCTAGCCCTACTGCAGCAGCATTCACAGCTCTATCTAACGTTGCATCTGTGACTGTCATTTTTTTCACTATTATCATCTCCAAAAAGCATAATTCAGACACAGCCTGGGCCACAGTCCCCCCACCTCTGCCTGAGCTGGTTTTGAGCGGTTCCTGTGGAGGATGTGAATTCTCGTTATGTAAGGGGATTGAGTGTGGGTCAAACAACTGCTTTTTACAGAACAGCCTGTGTGTGAGTCAAAGTGAAAGGCAAACCTGGGTCAAACATAGAGACAACGTGTGTCACT
>WAAD01018915.1:51754-65026 GCA_013389945.1 Fregata magnificens
ACGGGGAAGAGAACTAGGTATAAACAGGACTTTTTTCTTCCCTAGTCGTGACACATTTTAATGAGATTTGAAATGAGCACAGGAAGACAGAGCAAGATAACAAGGTTATCTCCAACTCTAAATCTTCACACTATTTATGATGCTAAATTTTCAGGCTATGCTGCTCACTTACATTTCCATAAAGNGGCTAAAGATAAAGAACCGTGCTAAGTACAAGAACAACAAGAAGAGAGCAGGCAAATGAAGGAGCAGCATAAAAGTGAATTTTAAAAAACGAAAATAATTTTTTAACCATATGCATTCTGGCTAGGTNCTGAAGAAATATACGCAGTCCTGTGGGTTCTGGTATTCTTTTTACCTCTACAGAATAATCTCCCTTTTGTGTTTTATCCCTTCTTTGTGCAAAGATAAAGAGAATGAATGTACATCCAGACTCCTTCTCCCCTAAGTGATATGACTCATTCACACAAGCTGCTGTACCCCTTAAGGGACTGTCAGTGTCTTTTCCTCTTAATTCATTAAATTTACTTTTTTGTTATACTGAAGAACTGCTAATAAAGTAACTTTTCTCAATTGATAGTCAGTCTCCTCTATGCCCCTGCAGGCACCTCTTCCTCTTCAGGACTAAAAATACAATGTGTTGAACTCTCCTCACAGATGCCATGATGGAGGCATATATCTTCTAACATTCACTCCATCTTCTTGAAATATTCTGTTTTGCAGACTGCAGATAGGGACTAATGGCAGGCATCAGTGTCTGCAACAGTAAGAAATTTTAAATATTTCCCACTACCATCCAATATAGACCTGCTCCTGCAGGTACAGCTACAAACTGGTTAGCCAATTTCTAAGGAATTTTTTCCTTAAAGCTCTCAGCTGTAGTTACAATGTAAAATCTCATGGCTTTCTTTGGCTTTGGATACCTTTCCTCTGTGTTCCTGAATTAATCTTAGGAGTTGCCTTTAAGCCATGACAAACTAGAAAAATCTATTTCACCAATTCAGTGATAGCATTAATATATTAAAAAAAGAAGGCAGGCATGCAAAGGAGAGTATGCCCTTTTTCAAGACATTTTCTTTCTCTGGCACTTTCACAAAGTCATGAACAATTAGGTCATCTTCTGGTCTTTTAATGTGGGATTGAATAGGTTAACAGCAGAAGAACATGCAGTCCATCTCGTTTGAGTAAAGCTGGTATATTGTCCCAATTTACACTGGTATGAGTTGATAACCCTAAATCTTTTCCTTGTTTATGAAAAATGTCTGCATTTGTAGAGGAGAGGAACAAGATAACTAACAAATATTAGTTGATTTAACAGTAAATGGAGCTTGCAATCAGTAATGGGTGATATATGTATTTCAGGAGCTCCCTTAGCACTTTCAGAAGAGGTGTAATGTTAGATAGTATTATACTACTCAAAAAATGACACAGGTAATTGTAAGATTAATTGGAAACTTGAGTTCTCTTATCTCTGCTGAATGGAAAACATCCCATTTGCCTCACCAGTCTTTGATCACGTTCTCAGATCGTATAGTATGTCTGTGTTTGCAGAGACTAGTAGGACAACATAAAAGCAAGTAAAAGTTCATATTTTAAGTAGTTTCTTTGGTGCTTCTGACACTTATGAAACAAAGGGAGTACTACCTATTGATAATCGTGTTATTTCAGAGAGAAATAGGCAGGTTTTTCTCATATATTACTCGCCTCAATTAATCCCGAGAGAAGCATAGTACAGTGTGCAGTGATTCTTTTCTATTTAAAGTCATTTAAAGGTTTAAAGAACTTAAGGTTCAGAAATGACACATATAAATCCATGAATCACTGTAGTACAACTTTAAAATACCCCTTTCTTTGAAATCATTGTTTTCATTAAAAATAAGGCTATAAGCTACTTACTGAATGTTATGGGTATGAAAAAAAATGTAAACTGTGCTAATGGGTTGTATCTGATTAATGAAAACTAGGTGAATGTAGAGTAATAGCTCTGAGACTGTTAAGTGGCTGTGCATGTCAGTGAAATATAAGGTCTGACACCCTTTTAAATCTCGGGAGGTAAAAAAAGAGAGTAAGGATTAGGGAGATTTGTACAACACAGTAGGAGTATGTTTTGATGAACTCATTCTTAATCCTTTTTCCTCCATGGTGTAGCAAGTGTGCACAGGGGGGTCCTAAACTCAAACTGGACAGAGAAAATTGCCTAATGTGTTCTGAATATTGGTACCAGTATTCCCTCTGGGCCTCTACATATAATACTGCCCCAAAACAACATCCCGGCTGGAACCTCTAAGACTGAAATGAAATGCCAGTTCTGTTAGCCAAGAGTGTGCCAGTCTTGTCCACATTTTGAGGTCTATACGCTCCTCCAAAGTGGCCTTATATTGAGAATATATTTGGTATGTAGTCATATCGTCAGACCGCGGGTATGCAGATGAGTTCTCCAGGGTGAATGCTTTCATCCAGCTATTTGCATCTTCTTTGAAGGAGCAGATACTCTTTCCACTTTCTTAGCATCAGAACCAAAATTATTGTGTCCACATGGTACGACAGAATACAGGCCTGTTAACATGCGATGTCCATGTCCATCTGTGACAAATTTGGTATCTGTTTTCCCCAGTTAAAGCAGTAAGGCCAGTCAGGGCTACATCACTGAGCAGATAACTCAGAGGAGGAGAAAAGTTTCTCCAACATCAGATACACTTTGTAATTATTCTAAGATATATATGCAGAACACCAGGTACACAGCATATCAAGTTAATGATAGTCTTCTATGGTAAGAAGAATTGGATGTGTCGCTTTCCTGGAAGCTGGAGTCTCATATTATTTGGTGACCTTATCACCAAGCACTTGGATATCATCCAATGGCTAGTTCAGATGGTGAATGAGGGACATTTGTGCGGATATTGCAATGATTGGCGATTCTTTATTAGTACCCAGAGGAAACAGACATGATGAAGATGGTACTATGATCCCTAGAAGAAACCACAGACCATATTTCTCAAGTGAAGCTATACTCCATTACTGCAATCACAATTGTACGAGAAGAGATGGCAGGGTAGCTTGTGAGAGCAAAACGATGAAAATAAAATATAATTAAAAACCAATATTCAGGAAGCTTATTTGGCACAAGGTAATTTAGTCCTAGATGTTCTTTCTCTTTGGAACCAAGAATGGAAAAAATCACTGAAATTCATGAGCAAAAATCATCAGCTATCACACACTGAAACTCATGCTAAGGGACTAGACAAGCAGCTAAACCCCAGTGTTTTGTTTAGGTTTTTATTCTGCTATCCAGGCTACAATGATCAACAATTATTGCACATCAATATGCAAGGAGCTATTAGAAAGGCAACACAAACAAGTCACCTGACAGGGCTTGTAGCCTTATTCCCCCTCACTCTTTTTTTTTGTATTCTCTCTATAAAGAGGTGCTGGAAAACATTGTCCATTAGCTTGTATTGTCTTTTGTGTCAAACAGATGATTTAGATTATTTTATTCTGCTTATAAACATTCAGTTTCCCCTGATTTCTTTAATAGTGTTACATTAAGAATGAATTTAGTTTGCTGGTTTTTTCTAACTATGGCTAATCAATAACACTGCACTTAATGCATTATGTGAGTGTTGCATTTTGATACCCCTCCATTTACAATACAGCTTCAACTATTTGCCTTTCAAAATGAATACAGTAATGTTTAGTAGCTGACATGCCTCTTCCTGTAAATTGTATTTGGGAAGCAAACATTAGCTGAGAATATAGTTCTATCCCTGATAGAAGGAAATATCCTTAGGTGTTTTGGGCCTTAGTTAAGTTACATATTTATTGCCTGTGTTACTGCGACACATCCCCGGTGAAGGATGAGCAGGGTAAGTGTCAGTAGTATTCGAGTCATGGTAGTGCATGCGTGCTACTTCCCATATTAGAGCTCCATTCTGTTCGGGGCTGTAGAAAACATACGTGGTAGTATCTCTCTCATGAAGTGTTTTCAGACCGCCAGCTGAGAAAAGAGGGATATATTATTATACTTCTGGGAAGAAGAAGCATTAGAAGATGAAGGCTAAAATTAATAATTGGCCTCAGATCATATTTACGCTGAGCAAAGAATCAGGCAGAGATCCTTCCCTTATCACCAGCAGAGCTGGTTCCTAACTGCAAGTGTTAGGGTCAGCAGAGGTGAAGTTAATTAGCATTCATTGATGTGGCTCTTTTGCTTTTGGGATCTCAGTGGGGGACACTCATCCCTCTCCTGCTGAGCCTAGAGCTGGGTGATTTGGGCTCGCCAAGGTCTCTCTGGTCCCCAAGTATTTGGGGAGGCTGAGAAATGTGAGTGGACTCAAGGGACAGACAAGTCAGATCTGGCCAAATCTTGTCTTACACAGACTGCTGGTTGATGCCGCCTCCTTTATTGGGTTTTTCATTGAGGCACAACATACAATTCCCAGTAAGTTATTAAACAGGAACTTTTTATCTCCACTTCTAACTTTCACAAAGATAATGCATCTATTCTATGTGTAACACTTATGCTCTATACCTCAGACCAAAGAGTCTTAACAAAACCACCATCACATCACTCACAAGAAAGAGGAGTTAAGCCAAGTTGACAGATATACAACATATTGGACCTTAAATTTTGTAAATGTAGACCACAAAAGATATCAGCCCAGGTATGCTGGAACTACTAATGCAAACTAAAGTTACAGTGAGAGTTTCCTTTTTTTCTATCAGGAAGAATGACCAATTTTGAACAAAAGCACTGGAGGGAAAGGAAAATGAAGAATATATGTGTGTGTGAAAGAGACTCCCAAACTCTCGAACTGTCTAGTGCCTTTACAGAGCACAAGCTATCGGCAATTTACCCTTGGAAAAGGAGCTGTCAAGTAAATGCCTTCCTATTCACATCATGCGGTACGTACAGATCCTGAGCTGATCCGTGCCTCATGATTGAGCAGACAGATCTTTTCCCTGCAATCAATGTCGATTAAAAACTGTTTTTGTGGTAGTGACAATCCGATGGGACTAAAATAAAATCTGCTAGACTCTCTGGTAATGAAAAATTATCTACACAAAAAGAAGAAAGAGTACAAAAAGGATTTCAGACTCCTATTTATTACCTTTAAAATTGTAAAAAGGTTTTTCTCCAGTAAGTAAATAATGCTTCTTTTTAATTTTGCTTTCATTATGCACACTTTGATTGATTATGACCTGCTCTACCACAGTGGACCAGGTTGCATCTGGTCAGCTACTTCTGAAGAAGAAAAGAAGCCTTGTCACTGGAGCGTGGAACAGAAGTGAGTCAAAGTAAAATCAGGTTAAAGTGTCATTCACCCGACTGCATCAAATGCTAACAGAAGATTGACCATGTCAAATATCCTCCTATAACCTCTGACCTTTTTAGGTTATCATCTTGGGAAAGAGAACTGGAAATGTTTGTATCTTCAGGGTAGCAAATATTCAGAGACATACATGCTATTAAGTGGTGGTATCTGCACAGAAAGGTAAGAGATATTTCTCTCTTGCTTGTGCTTTGGCCAGGACACAACTGCTAATGTTTATGATGTTCCATTGTCCTTGGCCTAGTGGGGATATGGTACAAGCCTGGCTAGCAAAAGTTACACAGTCAGATTGTTGTTCCATAATGTAGCAGTTTCTTAATAACTTCACTGCATCAAGCTGTGAACAAAACATCAGCCAGTTTCTTATAATCATCACCTTCCTTACATTTGTAACTCTCTGCTCTCCTTTTCCATTTCCATGTTTTAATCTTTTATTCTGAGGTCCACTTCAGCATGGAAGAGTCAACTGAATTTACATAATCACATCTCATCACATTTACATTTCACATTATTGATAATTAGTGAGTAATAGAGGCAGACTTTCTCCTCCTAAAAAAGTGAAAGAACCATGGTTCCTGAAAAGTATAATGGACTTCACAAGGAGGGGAAAAAAAACAAAAACAAAAACAAAAACCCTCGTCCTAATCTCTGTATGGAGTTCTTTAAGATGAAGTCAATACCGTTTCCCTCCAACTTCTTGTAGTATCAGTGCTGGAGGAGATGGAAATAAGTGTCCTTCTGCTTTCACCAACCCAAGATTTGTACTCAGAGGTAGTTCATTCGAAATAATTGTGTAATGAAAATGCAGAAGCAAATTGCTCGCAATCTGTAGAGAAACAAAACTGGGGCAAATTTTTAAGAAGACGGGAAACCTTCAGAGGTTTTTTCACCTTCTGTGAAGATCAGGTATGAACCTGTATGCTCTGTGGCAGACATAGGGGAGGCAGAAATCGCATTGTGGTTCCCATGGCCAGCACACCTCAGGGTTACAAACATAAGATATGAGCTGAGAGTGAAAAGGGAGTTTGAATTTTAGCAAGTACTCTGGCTCAAGAGCCTAAACCAGAGACAGTGGAAAGCACAATCAATTTCTTTTTCAGGAAATATCCAGTCTCCTTAAATTGATTCATGGGATGAAGCTGCCAGCAGCCAGTGCATGAATTCATGCAGGAAGTCAGAAACATGCTGAGAATGTGTGAAACAAGGAAGTTTCAGCAGCTGCGGGGAAATTTCTCCTTAGCAAGAAAAGCCTTACAAATTTGTTTCAGGAAAAAAAATTGCCAAGAGAGACACTGAATAAGAATTTAAATTCACTGAACAAAGGCACCCAGAGGCACCTATTTGGCAACATCTGGTCCAATTTTGAAGGAAGGGAAGGCCATGTTTTCATAGCTGAGATGGGTATGCTATTTCGCTTTGTGGTCAATGCAGCTGACATTAGGCAGAGCGGGCTGTGATTCAGAATAGGAGCCTTTAGTTTTAGAAGAAGGATTCTGAACACTGCAGAGATCATTTACATCCATACTCTCACTGCCCTTCACAGATCTGATGCCTTTGAAGCTTGAAAATCTTGGTCCTTGTAGATTAAAAAAAATACAGATGACAAGTAGAAATCTTATTAAACTAGTGTGGTCAATACAGTAAATCAACTTTAACAAGTAAAGAAAAAAAAATCCACCTGGTAAAAAAAAAACAGCAATGAAATAGTCAAAATTGAGGAAATAAAGCACCTTTGACTAATTCTGTAATTTAGTGTGCCATATCACCCTCCCTTTTATTGAAAAAATAATATGAAAAAATATAAAGTGTCTTTTACATCATCAGTGTAAGTCACTGTTACACCACTTATTTATAATTTTCTCTAGAAGACAGGAAATGTTAGCTTATTATCTCAAAAGTTATTCTACATTAAATCTCGTAATAAGTAACTCTAAATTTGAAGCCTATATTACTTTAAAGAGTCTTTTGTACATTTCTCACTGAGGAAAAATGAATACATTTATTGCTTTAAAACAAATGTCTTTGAGGTATATATCACTAGAATTAGAAGAATATGTCAAAATTTGTGAAATGTCACATATTCAGACTTTTATATAGCCAAATATCTTACTAATATAAGCCTTCTAAAAAACTCTTTTTATGGAAAGTTTCAGGCAAAACTGTTTTTAAAAGCAAGTTAGAGGTGGAAAGGATATAATTTTTTATACAATAAAAGTGGGAGGACTTTTTTATTATTATCATCATCATAAAATCCTTCTTTTGAAACACCAGCTTCTCAAGAAAGTAGGAGACACGAAGAAATGTGAATAGGTAAATTTTCCTGTTATGAAAACTAGGCTCTTTTAGTCAAATAGTTGAGGCACAAGAAGCCCTTGGAAATTCTGTGGCTGTGGGGTTTTTTCTCCTAAACGCTGAGAATTTTAATCTGAAATCTTATCACACTGATATAATAAAACTTGTTGGGTGTTTATAGCAGACAGTTTTTAGTTAAGTGCAGTTAGCATAATCCCATTCAAAAAGAGAAAATTCTGGAGGGACTCTGGGCAATTTTGGAAGCTTGCTGCAGATCCTGCAGCGCTGCTGCTCGACTGCAGTTCTGGCGCAGCACGGACTGCAGGCTTGCTGAGATGCACCACACAAAGCAACTGTTTCTTTTCAGATGTTTAGAAGCGAGGCTCTTTTTCAAGCTCCTCTTCCTTTCTGAACCATCATCTATTCATTGCCTTTTTTCTAAATAGGCACCCACCAGCCTATACATTCAGATGCACAGTCGCAGATGGTTCAGAGACCAATCTGTAATCTACTGTAAGAAAGCTGAGCTGATTTAATAATGGCCACAATGAAATATCAGTACAACCTACACTGAGTGGATTAAGGAATGGCCAACTGACAGCCCTCAAAAACATCTGTCAGCGAGGAAACTGTCACAGAACCAGGATTTTTTTTCAGTAGGTATACACAGACTTTTCGACACAACTCCTACCAATACAAAAAAAAATCACTCCTTGTAATGTTTGTGTATGTCTCAGAACTCAAACCTGCACCTGAAGAAGGTCTAAGGTAGAACTGAAATGTTAAGTCGCAAATTATGATACAAACCTCTAATCTTGCTAGGGCTAAAGAAAATCTGACGTTTGAGCTTTCCAAGTGGCATTTTAACTTTAAAGTTTCCAAGATGTGAAATATCTACCCTTTTCCAAAATGGTCCTTTTCTAACTACCCTGATATCTATTTTCTACTTCAGACTATTCAAGGTCTAGAAATCAGCACAGCTAAGACACAGTAGTTGCAAAAGGCCACTCAAAATGCAGACTGCTACCCACCCTATGCAAAACTGATTAAAAACTGTTTAATGCTGTACGCCAGAGTTGCTCAACACCAAATTTAAAAAAAAAAAATTGAACTTTAATGATTTGGTATGACTAAAAACCTGAGACATTTGTCTGATATAAGTCTATCTCAAAGATTACTTGTAGCATGACTAGTTTACAGGTTTACTTTCAGTAAGGTGACATTTTACCATGACATGCTGTTTTTTATTGTTGATAGCTATGCAATTCTGTTTTACTTGTTCTCATAATTGGAATCAAGCAAATGCAACTTCTCATGCTATTTGCTTTGGTTTTTTTACTTCCAAAAATTTCTCATGCCTACATTGGTAAAAGGTTGCAAACTAATACTGTCTAATTCCATGGTAGTGAGGCCTCAGATTTATCATCTATTTTGTTTTCAGAGAAAATTTGCTTTACTGTTCTCCCTCATACAGGACAAATGACATCATATACAAACTAACTAACTCAGGTTACATTTATAGTTATATATGTTATAGTGTATGTATATATAGCATATGTAGTTTTTAATATATATTTATTATAATAGACCCAGAACTCAGGGTCTGTTATACCACTGACTTTCAGAAATGGATATTTGGTTTCATATAATTATTCTACAGGTTTTTTCTTATGACTATACTGAAGTTTTATTGGAAGTATCTGAATGTAAGCCATTAACAGAACATATTCTTCATAATGGTATTTTCTTTTTCAATAAGCCTTTATCTTCCCAATTTTTATTTTTATGTCTGCTATCTCCCTTAAATAAGGAAAGGCTAACCAGTTATTGATATGTCTTTGTGCCTTTCATAGGAAAGAACAGATGTATAGTATTTAATTTTTACTTTTATTCCAAAAACTCTGAGGTTCTTCATCCAAGATGCAATAGACACTTCAAAAATTTTATTTACTGCCTATCATTAACCTAAGGATCATAGGCACTTGTGATTTTCCTCAGAAATTCTGAAACCACAGTTAATAAATCTTGCATCTTTCCAACCTTTTTTAAGTACAATTTTGTCATGATGAGTAAAATTAAACAAAACCACCCCAAATCAGGCTTAGAAGTAGCCTTTACCTTTTTAACTGCAGGAATTAAGGCAGTATTATTACTTACGGCAGGGAAAAAAACCCCAAACCTACAGTGAAGAAATCAGAGACAAGAAATGTGTATAATTTGCTAGCAGCCATTAATAGTGATACCATTGGCCTAATATCATACACAGTTGTCCATGCCAGAAACACTTTTCTGGCATTCATTTTCAAGTAAAGTGCAATGTTTATTAAGCATTTCACAAATACTTCCCTTATAGCTGTTCCACTCCATCAAGGAATATCTATATATCCTATCAAAACAGTTGAATGCACTTTATGTTGTGTATATGTTAAGTTTTTACTGGATGGGTGAATGATTACAATGTCTGTCTTCAGCTTCTATATAACTCCCTTTGCACATTTCTCATTAAGTCAAGAGATAAACAGAGGGGCTCATAAAGTCAGTATCAGTCATCAAAGTCTTCACAGAGCATCTTCCTGCCCTTCTCCACAGAAATGGCTACCTGAGGTAGCAGAACTTTGCAGCAAGAAGCAGTGGAGGGTATGTGAAGGACTATTCAGATTTTTAGTATTTTCCTGTCTGAGCAGAGTCCGCTTATTATTTTGAGCCCTCTGCTTATGTAAGACTGCACTTCCACAGACAGTGGAGCAAACGTAACAGCTTGCTGCTGCCAAAAGGAAGAGGTTTCACTCCCTGCTTCCTCCTCCCTATTTCTCCTTTTCCCTCCTTCCTCCTTCCCTGCCTTCCCCCTCCTCATCGCCTGACTGCCGAAAGTCAGCATGGCCTGCCCTCTCCCTTGTCCTGCCTCTACAGCACTTTGAAATCCTTCACTGTCTCAATTTACTTCATTAACCTGGCAGAAAACTACCCGGCTTTTACACAGTGTTGTATCATCTCCTCTGTTTTAATGAGTTAAATGGACACAGAGATTCAGTAGGTTGTTAGAGCTCGCACAAAATAAACTGTGGGACCACATGGGCAGGAGTAGGGAAGGGGTATAGGCAACGAGAGCAGGACCTTTTCTTTCTGGCAAGAGTGTGATGTGACACCAGCTCAAAAGATTTTCAGGCATGTAAATACTGGGCTCAGAGCTGCTGCCCCAGCAGGGAATGGGCTTCTTGTAGGTACTCTGTCATGAAAGCTCAGTGGATGTCTTACATACTGTAGGGTGTGAAAAACAGCACAAAGTGCTTAAACTGCCTCCTTCATCCCATTTCATAAACTCATGGCCTAAGAGTTAATTTATAACTCTGTAAACATAGTTGTGATTTAATCAGATGAGAGTGAACTATATGGGTAACGTCACTGAAATACATGCTCTAGATTATCTCTTTAAGCACTCCTGTTACCTCTTCAAAATCTGGTAGGTATCTCATAGAGATATTGAAGAGAAACAGGAATAGTACAGGAATAGTACGCAAATGGCTAACGACCATGAAGTAGTATGGTGCTGTAGTAGTATGATCGTAATCATATGCATATGGATGTTTGTCCTTAGATGAACTACTGTTGCTGAAATAATACAATCCCTTTTTAAGGTGACACCCAGAATATCTTGAAAGGGGAACAGCAATATCCACCAGCAATATTTGTGTTCAGCCAAGAGAATAAACCCATCTATTTCCCCTGTGTTGCAAAGGCAAGTCAGAAATATTTTGGAATTCACTGTGTTAAAAGCAGCACAGACAGCAATACTTTGAGCAAGTTTTTACCATGGCCAGGATCTTGCAAGTAGGTCACAGTTTAGTACCACTAATGTAATCTCTGTTTTGTGCCTGAGGCTGGACTCTGATTGTTGATTTAATGTCTTGTTCAAACTTGATGCTTACTACTTACTAGTGGGGAACTGGAAGCCTGAGATGGGACCAGAGCTGAAAGGCTTTTGGCATCTTGTAGTAGTTTCTTCAGGATTCAGTGAAGAAATCTACTTTTTAATCAGATTTCTTCTAATTTGAAATGGCAAAGTTTGTCATTTATTGCCAGAAAGAACATGGATTAATTTCAAAAGTTTTGAAAAGTATTTTTCAAGAATTTTTATCTTGGAATAAATTCAAGAGGAGACAAGGAAAACAATAAAATAGGCTTTATTTTGCACCTGGTTCAATATGTGATGAGATAATTTCATAGTTCACCTACACTCATGAGCAATCAGTGCTTAGTTTTGGTGCCTGATCGGTGTTATTTATGCAAAAGAGCTCTGCTGCATGTGATTTTGCCATTCTTGCTGGCAAAGAGTAGAAAGCAATCTAATCCTATAAATGGCATTTGTCATTCATAGTGGTGGGATTATTCTGACCATACGTCAGAACTTGCAATTTTTCTCCAAATCCTAGTCCTTTTTTGGCCCTGGTTTTGGGAATAGGATGTCTGTAGCCATTAGTGATAGTGAACTACATATGACTCTATGGTTATTCCTAACTCACAAGTGTTTCAGTGATGTGTTTGGGTACACGGTATCTCAGCTTCTATGACAGACAAGCTAAGGATAGAAGATGAGAGGCTCTCAGCTTCAGAGCAGGGAGTCCCAAAGCACTGAAATATTGTCTATAATGCTATCAATATTAAGGCCTGTACTTTAATCACATAGGCTGTGAATATGGCTCTCCAGGCTATGCTCCAGGAAAGTACAACCAAGTCCCGATCTAGGAATACTGCACATTTGTCAGACTAAAATATTTCTGCCAAGCATTTTTTGTTTGTTTGTTTTACAACAGCATCTAAGAAAAAGGGGTTGGGATTCAGTTTCCAGAGGATGATGTATAAACACAGATGACGATGCATGTAGCGTCTAGACTCCAGTTACAATGAAGGGCTACTCAGTACATCACTAGTGAAAAAAACCCAGCATTTACTTCAGGGTGAACTGAGCTGTTCTCTTGACTGTCTTGCCTAGATCTCCACCTCTTACCAAGGGGGTGTAGACACTTACAGGTAGACAGCTAAACTCAGGTGTTTTAATCCTCCACCTCCTGATGTAACCTCATGAAACACAGAGGAAACAACTATAAAGAAATATCCATGGTACAAAATTACTGCAAGCCAGTTTGATGGCTTTTAATTGCTATCAACAGCAATAGACCTGCAGACCCTGTTCCTGCCCAGTCAGCACGCCTCATCTGTAGCCCTAACTTGGAAGGACTGACTCTGAGCTGAGGAAGCAGTTTCATTGCTGCTGAGGGAGCTGGCGGAGGAGCTTGCCAAGCCGCTCTCCATCATTTATCAGCGGTCCTGGTCAACGGGGGAGATCCCGGATGACTGGAAGCTAGCCAATGTGACACCCATCTACAAAAAGGGCCAGAAGGAGGATCCAGGGAACTACAGGCCAGTCAGCCTGACCTCGGTGCCGTGGAAGATCATGGAGCGGCTCATCTTGAGTGAGCTCACCAGGCAGATGCAAGACAACCTGGGGATCAGGCCCAGTCAGCATGGCTTCACGAAAGGCAGGTCCTGCCTGACCAACCTGGTCTCCTTCTATGACCGGGTGACCCACCTAGTAGATGAGGGCAAGGCTGAAGATGTTGTCTACCTGGACTTTAGTAAGGCCTTTGACACG
>WAAD01018915.1:65708-82548 GCA_013389945.1 Fregata magnificens
TCTTTACCGAAAGAGTGGTTAGGCATTGGAACAGGCTGCCCAGAGAGGTGGTGGAGTCGTCGTCCCTGGAGGCGTTCAAAAAAGGTGCAGACGTGGCACTCCAGGGCCTAGTTTAGGAGTCATGGTGGTGTTAGTTGATGGTTGGACTTGATGATCTTAGAGGTCTTTTCCAACCTTAATGATTCTATGATTCTATGATTTTTCCTTCAGATTATGCACTGAAGGATTCTGATCTTTTGTTTTGGTTTGGTTTTAATGTTTTTGAAAATGTAAGCTGGAAAAATCAGATTTCTGCTGGTGTGGAAGCCCACAGTTGCATATGGTAGCCATTTAACAGTGCCCCTCTTTGTTGTCACAGATGTCAATCCTCCCTTTGTGGAACATAGATTGGGTCCCAGTAGCTTATTTATTCCACACATATACCTACCACACCAAGGATCAATGTATTTCATGACTAAGTAATGATTAAATGCAGTCCCTGAAATCTGAAGATCAGAAATGCACATTTCATTAATTTTTTAATAAGCTGATATTTTGGTAATGGTTGTACTACAAGGCATTGCAGACATACATAATGAATGTCAAATATTAGATGATATAATCCATAAAAAGAATCTATATAATTCAAACTCTATTGATAACTGAGTTATGTGAAGAACAAATCCATGAACAGTAATCATCTTGCATTTATCTGTTAGTCTGTCCATGTATCTGTGTGGCACTCAGATTGCCTTTGATTTCACTGCACAGAACATTTCTCATTCATGAAGGAATACAATCTTATTAAAATTTAATTTAGAAGCATATTTAAAATTTAAACATGTTTATGAATTAGGGCTGCAATGATACAAAACTCAGCAAAAAGTTTTGCTAACATATAAAGAACAGTTGAATGTGAAGATCTCCACTTCTACCTGTTCAGCTGCAAATATTTCTGGTGACACTATCAGCAGACTAGCAGATCTCTTGAACCGAACAAATTAATGCTTTGCTGTTGCTCCTGCTGTGTTTGTCATGAATCATCTGTGCAGCAAAAAACGACTTTTTGTCACTTTCTCCTCAAGACTTCAGGATTAGCTGGTATTCTAAAAGTGATTTCTTTGGTATTAGTATAAATAGATAAGAAAAAAAACCCCACAAACCTCGTTCCCTCTCCCAGTGGGCTTTTATCTTTTCTCCACCAGAAACCAGAATGTTGAACGGAAGCCAGAACAACATCAAATTAACCTGAAAAAAATTCCAGTTCTTTGCCATCCTGTGAACAGATGATTTTCAAGTTTAGTTTGGTTTGGTAAGAATGACCCACAACAACAGAAGGGGTTGGTTGTGAGAAGTTATTGCATTTATGATTAGCCTGAAAACAGCTGCCTAGAGAAAACCAAGTTTTGTTTTTGTGTTTATATTACCTGACATATAGGACTTTACATAATGTGACTTACATAGAGTGCCAAGCAGAATGAAAAAGATACAGATTTTTACTAGCTGAAACCAATGCCAAAATTTTAAATTACAACTGAGATATATAAATTTAACTGACATGTATCTGTAACATGATAACTTCAGGAATCTCAGTGTCATATGTGAATTTTAGGTTTGCTTACACCAGCAGCATAACACAAAGCAGTGAGGAACAAGAGCTGATAACCTGATGATGATTATACAGATTAAATGGTTTCTTGTAAGTTAATGCCATTCCGAACTGGAGATTTGGGGCTAGATTTTTGTCATTCTGTGTATATTAAGAATTACATTAACTCATGAGATGCCTTCTGTGGGTCTACATGTGGCCCCTTTACAATACATGCTTGAAAGCATTCAAGAAAAATGATTATATGAAATCTGCATGATAATCATGTAAATGTAGATGCTGTGAGATTTTTGTTGCTTTCCATGGCAGGCTAGGATACAACAAGAATGACCTTTTGGGGTTTTTTTATCTAATTCTGATTCTTACCCCTTTCAAAAAATGTCAGGTTAAAGATTTGGGGAAGGTGAGAAAGTGAGAACAAAACCATCAGAACAACAGTCTTCTACTGGAATACTCAACTTAGAACTATCCGAAAGAGCAAATAATATCTCAAAATCATGGGAAACAAGAATAAAATTCCAATTTTAGATTCTTGCAAGAATATTGGGAAAGAGACATGCCACTGGGAAACATATTCTAGTGATTAGAGCAGAATCTTCTCTGGTTTAATCAAGCTTTTTTCCCTAAAAAAGTATAACTGTTTCTAATGAAGGGTAGAACCTACACCACTGTGGCACGTATTGGCTTAATTTAACCATAGCATATTTTAAAATGCTCTTCTAAATATTTCCAAATGAGAAATATCACAAACTGAGTTTTTTCTCCCCAATGTCTTCCTACAACTGTCTTTTTTTTTCTAAGCTAGAGAGAGTCTGTACTAACCATCGTGATCTCAGGTGACACTATGCCAAATCCTTTCCCATTGTATCTGAGGTGACATGACAGTACATTACACAGTGAAGTAAAAGTTACCATCATTGTGACCTGATTAAACCTAAAAAAAATATTTGGGCTTTTATACTATAGATTTTTTTAACTTTTAGCCTTCTTCTAGTTAAAAGTAGAATACTTTGATACAGCATTTTCGTTCATTGCTATCCAAAGAATAGAAGAATGACAAAGTACTCTTTAGAATTTTTCCATAACCCCAACAGATAAAGATATAAAAACATACTTTGTGGGTGTTTTGATGTACAAGACTTTTATAACAGGACTTAAATGCATTGTAAAGTAGAAGCACTTATACTTCAATTTTTGCATAAATTGATTGTAACTAGGAAAAGAAGCGACTTTGTTTTAAGCCACAAAGCTATAACTGTGTATTTTAATCTAATGTGGACCTTTTTCAAAACCAACTCATATCAGTTGAAGGCTGAGCCCTTCAAACATTGTCCACCTCAGTGAGCCTACAGGCTTCAACGGGGTCATTTGAATAAGGTGACCATTTCAAGGTGAACAGTGGTTAAAGGACCAGGCCTCAGATATATGCAATAAAGCTGAGGCACAGAAACAGTAGAAAAGCTATAGAATAATTTTGTCTTCCTAATATACATGATTATAAAAACTTTTTATTTTATTACCTGAAAAATTCAACTTTGTTTATCAATACAGTTGAACCAGAAAATATATTTAGAACCTTTTTTTCTGACCTCATTCACACCGATTTCACACCAATGTAATTTCATATACTTTAATTGTATTACTTTTGTTTTTCCTCATTGTAGACAGTCAGACCTAAACCCTTATTATCCCTCAAAATAAATTGCTCATTATTTTAACAGCTTCCTGCAGTCAGAGCTTCTCAGCGTGGATCACATTTCTATTTCTTAAGTTAGAAATGTAAAGCAGTTGGGGGTCTAGCTGATTTAACGTCCAGATTTGCTTAGAGGAAGTAAAGATGATTTTATGTTTCTCTGTTCACTGATGATGTGTGGTCTTTTAGCTTGTTCAACTATATTTAGAAGGACTGACCAGGCACCATTACTGAGAAGAGAAACACAAACTAAGGCCAAGACTCAAACAAGGTAATTGAAGTTTAAAAAACCCAAGAAGCTCTTTTGCTGAACCAGATCCATTGTGCTGCTGAGAGCTCCTCTGGGGCAGCTGGATGCCAGTTCTCAACACAGGCTTGGATCTTACTACATAGGCTTGCATTTTAAAGGCATGAGTGGGCAATCTAATCCCTGAAAACAGCTATGTGTGTACTTAATTTCAGCACAAGTAATCCCGCTGAATTACTGAATATTTGGAAAGAGGTTGAAAAATTTTAATGTTTTAGAAGGTTGAAGGCTGGGTGATGAACCGTTCAAGAAATTTAGTATTTTATTCCCTAATTACACAATTTCAGCAGTATCTCATTTCAAGGGTGAAAACTGAATTATAAATTTTAAAACTACAGCTGAAAAGACAGGGCCAGGATATTTGGGGAAGGCTGTACAAATTGAAAAGCTCTGTTCCTAACTACTTTTCTTGGAAACCTGAAAATAAAAACCAAATATATATCCATATCACTTGAAAACATAAATTGAGCTTTTCCATAATATTGGCAAAACACAGCAATTTAACTAATTAAATTTGGCTTTTGTGTTACACCAAAATCCTGAGAAAGATAAGGTGACATTTTTTGAATATTTGACCTGTAAATTGCCTACTTCCTAATGATATAGACTTTTTGAAAAAAATCTGAATAATTTTGAATTTCTTAATAATTTTCCATGTGACCAATTCTTCTAGAAGAACGCTTTCACCTAAGCTAAATCATTTCTAGATTAAATGAGAGTGAAAGACACCCTTTCTACAATTAGAGGTCTATCTTCCTCCACCTTGTTTCAAGCTAAGCCTTCACATGGGCTCAACTAGCTTTTTAGTCTCCTATCTTCTGGGACTAAAGTAGGACCCTTGTCTTCCTAAATTCCCTCTAAGCCATTAGGGAAAGATAAGCAATTCCACAGAGTAACCCAGGCAATAAGTGATTACAGAAGGAATCCAAAACAATAAAGTTCTTAATGCGGGGACCTGCAGCCAGGTAGGATTAATCCAGGCCAGACATCCTACAAGAGGATCTATTATTAAATAATGATGCTAGAACATATCCATAAATTCCAGCTACCACCAAAACTTCATGTCAAATTCTTTCAGAAATAAATGAACTTTTAACAGAATAAATAATGAATAACGGCTTCAGGACTTGGTTCTATGTAGCAGCAACTATTTGAAGCAAGAGAAAAACATGTAACAGAGATCTCTGCACTTTCTCTGCCACAGCAATTCAATGTCAGTCTGAGCAGCTGCAGAGTAGATCTAAACATTGTAGGGAATGCATGTGTTGAAAATGTATGTTGAAGTGAAATAGCCTACTATACCCACAGCTCTTGAAACATGTATATGACCTTCTCTTTTTAGTTCCACATGCAGAATCTCCACCAGAAGAATTGGCACACAGTATGGAAGAGAATCTAATAAGCCTAACAAAGAAACAAGATTATTATGTCTTAACTGTTTTAAAGGGAAGTGCTCCTTCTGCTGAGCACTTAATACCTTAGACTTAGTCTCCCACTGAGGTATTTTTGTCAGCCAAAGACAGGATGAGGAAGTGCATTAGTGTTTAATTCTATTTTGGCCTCCTTGTTCCATCCGAGAGCAGGTTAAGTGTAGTATTGCTGATACAAGCTATATCCATACTTTGGCAATATGGCACATTGATACACTGATGCTATAGCAGATATGACTGTATGTGTCTATAACAGATACACCCATAATAAAGGAAGATTAGGGAACGATCTCACGTACTAGACTGAAAATCAACTCTAATGCCCAACTGTTAGTTTGCTCTCTGGCTTCTGCTTGGACTCTGCACCTGGCTCGCTCCAGAGCAGTTCACTTAAAGACTCCTTGAGAGGTTGTAGGGATGCCAGAGCATGAGTTTTGGATCCCTCCATAGCTCGCAGCAATTATCACAATCTTTACCTCATACAGCAGAACATCTTAAACTCTAAAAACCACATTCACAAAACACCATGGACAAAGGCTTGATTCAAAGTTACTTCAGTCAGTGTAAAATCTTAGATTCCAATAAACTTTGAAACCAGAAGCCAGTCTTGTGTCATATCTAAGCCCTCTCTAGCTTCTGAAATGGATCTGCATGAGTGGTATAAACTAAAGGATAAATCATACACTTGTGCAGACTAGGGGAGGGTACTAGAATAAAGTGGGAAACCAGTGGCTTTCCCAGAAGACTTACCCATCTGCTCTTCTACCAAGTCAAAGTGAAGTATTTGATTCCAGCATTGAGCAGAAAGCCATTCTGAAGCCAAAATGAACCAGGCAGAGAGTCCCAGGGGCCTGATTTTAAACAAAGATAGGTTTTGCCAGTCAAAAGTAAAGCAAACAAATGAACTAAGACTGACAACCCTCATGACAGTAACTTCTAAGTTTTGAGAGTTAATCATGCTGCATTTTGACAGATCACTGATGAAATTTTTCAGATTTGGCTTGTCAGTCATTTATTAGGGGATATCTAATGAATAGCATATAAAGTAGACTTGTTAAGTATAGTGCCTGCTGACAGTTCAATTTAAAAGTGAAGGGTATAGAAAATTCACTCTAGAGCAAGTGTCAGTTTTTCCACAGGAAAAGCCTACTTTGTGTTAACAGTCTGCACAGGTCTGGTAGGGGTGTTCACCATCTGTGTGACACTGGTTGCCCCAGGGATACCAGAACAGTTAGCAAGGAAGAGGTCAAGGACTCAGGGGAGAGACAGGCAAATACTACCAGAGTCATGACTTTATCATATTAATTCTCTTACTTAGAAAAGGTAATTAAAAGATACAGCCTGAGGCATTTATATTTGAAGCTGCCTTTATTGTCATTTTTTATTTTACTTTATTTACGGATAAGATTGATGAGAGAAACTATTATTCCCATTAATTTAAGATGTCTTTTCACCCAACATAATACAGCATGTAAATCATAAAATTTAGCATAAAATTTACAACATAAAATGCCTTTTTACGAAATGTTTCCTATTGACTTTGGAAACAAGATCTAACAAAAATCCTTGCTGAATGTTCAAAACCTAAAGGGAAGAGATTAAAGCAGATCCAAGGAAGACTCCATTGTTATTTTTATAGATAAAAATAAAGCATTGCTAAAACAGCACAATAAGGAAAAATAACTAAGGTGCAAATAGAAGAACTTAGTATGAGAAATGGATAACACAGAGATAACTTTTTTAACATATATTCTGAAGGAATATAGTTTTTGTGAAGGAACTTTCCAGATTTTCATTTGCGGTCTGCTAATTTCTTGACTTCTGTTGGATTAAAAAAATGGAAACTCAACTAGATTTTACAAATGTATTGTTCAAACAGGATTTGACTTGGATGGAAATATCACATTCAGGGACAGTTGTGACTAAGATCAGATTGAGTGTTCACTGATGAGCAGGCTAACACTAGGAAACTTTCATCTCTCTTCACATGGTCTTTTTCATACCTTTTGGTCGTTCACCTGTTACTTGATAGATGACTTATCATTATGAGTTCAGATTTATTGTTGTCCTTCATGATGCCCTAAGAACATGACATGAGACCAGATTGGTGATAGAAGACTGGAAGTAGAATAAGAGCACTGTAGAATAAAAGGGACAAATGAAAAGTACAGAAGGCATTTCAGCACAGCTTGAACTTTCCAGAAATGCAACAGACCATTAGGAGACAGTCGTAAAGAGAAGCAGATCATCAGAAAAGCACAATGATGGCATTCTTTTTTTTCTTTTTTTAATATTCAACTTTATAACTGCTAGATTAAATAGTCTACAGTGGCTTCCTACGAGGAAGAGATGCATGGTTTTCAGAGAGTGATAGACAGGAAGATGTGAAGATTACTACTCTCCTGGAAAGCATGAATCTTTGAAATGTATCCATTTCACATGAGGAAAGAATAAAAAAGGGAGAAACTTCCAAAGCTTGTGCGGATTTGAAACTACTGTTTCAAATGTCATGCTGGAGGGTTCCATACATGCAAAGAGTCCTTAATTCTGACAGTGACTCTAGTGGTGATTAGAAACTGAATGAAATCTGATTTTTTATCATGAAAAAAAAAAAAAAATAAAAGTGTGTTAGAAGATTCAATATTAAGTAAAAGAAGCTTCAGAAGCTGATGCCATACATATAGATGTACTCAGGAAACCCTAAATCCAAGTTTAAAGGAGGCTTTCTGGTATAAGATGGAGAAAAAGTGTATATTTGGTTCTAGATTATTCATCACATTACTTTTAGAAATACTGTCATTAGAGGAAAACAGTTATGCATATGATTCTATATAAGCAACTATTATTTCCTAGAGCAGTTCTGCCTAATAATTAATTAATTAATTAATTAAAATAATTAAAAATAATTAACAGTTTCTTACCCATTCTCATTCTGTAGTTGAAACCACTGAGGTGACTCAGGAGTCTGCAGGCCTTCCTAGTGGTCTAGGATTCATTCCTGAAGCTCAGTATGCTCAGTAATACTAGTTATATCCAATTGCAAGTAATATGTTCAATATTGCTAAAATATATGTATTTAACAAGTGTTAGAAGTAAGAGTGAGGAAGGACATTTTATATAAGTTTTGCCAGAAAGTTATATATGAAGTTTTAACATAGATTTTTCACTGCAGACACAAGGATATGTTGCATGAAAAACAGATGCTGAACAGTAGGGCAGTAAACCCTGTCATACAGAAACTCCAAAGCAGTTTCAGCTGTTTCCGTAAACACAGCAGACTAAAATGTAGTCCCCTAAAAATTACAGATACTAGTACTCCCCTACTTTGCAACCTGTACAACAATTAGCACCATGTAGACTGCTGCCAAATTATACTTTCACATTAAAATTAAGGGTGGCATTTTACATCTATTAGGAAAGATATGATTGACCCCTTCCAATGCAACATAGTGGATGATACAAGCTCTTTGGATCTAAATATCTCAAGCAGAATAAAATCTTTGCAGAAGCGAGACTGCAGTTATTTATTTGTAAAGGACTGACCATGCTTATGAGAATTAGCGTCCAGTAATTCAGATCCTGAAGCTGATCTTTTTTTTTTTCCACTCAATGTTTACTCATATAAGGAGTAAAATAATCTACCTTCTTACCTCTACAAGAACTAAATATGGATGAAGTCATAATTGGGTCAAGACTTCAATATGTGTTCCAGTGAAATATGAATTACATTTAGGAGGTTACTGAGCACAGAAACTCAGTCATTTGATAAAGAAATTTGATGGGAAAAAAATAATCAAAGAAATCCTACAAAGAATCCCCCTGCAAAGGGAAGACATTGACTCTGACTCTCCCTTCAATTCAAGGGAACCCAGCAACAGAATAGCTGCTCCACGAAAAGTCACAATGAATGCTGGCCACAACAAGGCTTCCTGTGAAAAACAGCCAAAAGATTGTTCAGTGACATCCATCCGATGGTTGCACACATCTGTGTGTTCTCCAGAAATGCCATCTCTGCCTACTGTAAACAAGGAAACAGGTGAAGCTCTGTAAAAAATCAGTTATATTCTTAGTTAGATCTGTTTGCAAAAAATATTGCTCCAAAATCTAAGATAAATGAAGTAAATTCTCCAGCATTCCAACAGCAGTATCTATATGTGTCTCCTATGCATATTAGAAGTTCATAGAGGTAAATGCCTGTATTTTTTGCAAACCTGTAGGTAAACAGAACATTCTTGAAAATGAGCAGTTAAAAGGGTCATGTTCTCAAGGAGAAAAAAAAAACTTTGAAAATGTTTTTTTAAAAAGAATACACATTTTAAAATAAAGAAGGATTTATACCAACCTAATTGTGCATAGTATTATTTGAAACATTTTGCAAATTGCAATATTAAGCATTCACTGATAGCAAATGCTAGAATGATGTCTACCTGGTGGATTTTTTCTTATTAAAATTTACCAACAGTTCTTTATAATCTTTGGTCATTTGTTTTACAAACTGTATACAACAAATTATGCAAACCTGCAGATTTACAATGTCTAATTTTAGTAGTTGCAGTGTAACACTGGTTTTAGGAGCTTTCACTGATATGTAGTAGAATGAATGTGCTGAACTGAGTGTCAACAATATTGGTTTGGCTGAATGCTGGACTTGGTAATATGGGTGCTCCCTTCCAGCCCTGTATTTACAGGATAAATTTCAAACATTTCCAGAAAGGAAGGCATCTGCAGAGTTGCTGATCTTGGAAAGGGTTGGAAGTATACAGAAAACCAAAAAGTAGCTGTATAATTTCCTCAAAAATGAGCAATAAAAATCCCATAAAAATTACTGTGCTCACAGAAAGATAAAAAGCAAATTGGATGGACATCAGCAACCAGTCTCATAAGTATCCAAGCAGTAATTTAAAAATCCACCAACTTCACTGCCTGAGAACCCTGCCAAAGCACAAATTCATTTGTTAAAACAAATACTTTAGGCAGTTTGATAGCTAGATCTGTGACAGCTGTGACAGTCTGATGACTGAAACAAAAAGGAATGAGAGAGATATTATATGGCACTTAATCAACCTTACTGAAAGTAAAACACACTTCCCTACTTTGTTACTTTAAAAGGACTACAGAACCCCCCATTTTTTTTTACATCGAACGTGTTTCTCATCCTGAATTTTACCGTTCTGAAGGACAGACTCTGTCAAATTGTTCCTTCTGCAAACGGTTGTTGTAACAGAAAGGAAGATCAGGCTAAGACTGCTGGTTGCTGATGCATTTCTGAAAAGCTAACCCAATGAAGTAGTCAGGGGGGGAGTGGCTGTACCCCATCTCTTCTGAATCAGCAGCAGGTCTGAAAAATCTAGACAGCCCAGGCTGGTGGGACAGTTAAATTCTTCAGTGGTACTGAGACACTCATATATTCTTAGACACTTGGCTACTGTGACTTCATCACAAAACTGGGAAACAAGATGCATGCCAGATTTGGGATCAGGGAGTTTATTTTGCTTTTTCCCCACTTCAGACAGGTAGGAACCATGGGACCCACAGCAGGATGGGAGAGGTATCCCTCCTGACCTGTCTTTCCAGGGCTCTGCCACTGACAACGGTGCAGTCTCCTGTGCTGAGCCTGCAGTATGCCACAGCTTAGTCTTCTGCAGACTGAAAAGCTTTAGATCAGCTTAAGTTATTCAGTTCTCTACAGGGGTGATGCACTGCATGTCACACAGGGTGAGACTGAACGGTGTGATACATATGAAAATGATCTGTGGTGCTTATCACTCTAGCCTTTAGGATATCCTGCAGTCCTAGCATTATTAGGGTAGATAGGTAAAGCAAAAGAGCGTGGGACACATACATATAATCTACTACAAACTTTAGAAATACTGCTCAGAACATTGAAACTCTTACTCCTGGCTACTTTATGCACATTTTTATTTCCAGTTATTAAGGGCAAATAATTATTGACACCTACGAGACACTTGTGCAGAGCAGAACTCTTGAAAAATACTTGTTCCATTCCTTAGCTTCCTTGTCGAAAAGATTTTAATCATTGCTATCACCACCGTGTGGGCTATAAACAGTAGATCCAGTTAACAGGAGTGTAGAACAGGTCAGAACATGGAAAAAATATTTTCTTTTCATGCTTACCTCCAAACTCAGACCTAGCAGTAACTGCAGGTTCATCATCTTATGAGGGCTACCATAGAAAAAAGGCCAAACTAATATTCATCATACCTCAAATTGTTCAAATGCATATTAAGATACAGATGTAGTGGATTGTCAGAGTAAATTATTTTTTTGTTACTCTCAGCCTGCGATCTCATAGTTCTCTATAATGATGGTTACTGGGTATTTTTCAAGACTCTGTCCCAACAGTTTAAAATGCACGTATGACTGGCACTGAGAGACTCTGCTTCCCCTTCAGTCTTCATATTCTGCAAATCCTCTTCTTTCCTCCTTCACTGGTGCTGAATGGAGTGAAATTCAGTTGGCGGCCGGTCACGAGCGGTGTTCCCCAGGGCTCAGTTCTGGGGCCGGTTTTGTTTAACGTCTTCATCAATGATCTGGATGAGGGGATTGAGTGCACCCTCAGCAAGTTTGCAGATGACACCAAGCTGGGCAGAACTGTCGATCTGCGCGAGGAAAGGAAGGCCCTGCAGAGGGATCTGGATAGGCTGGATCGATGGGCCGAGGCCAATTGTATGAGGTTTAACAAGGCCAAGTGCCGGGTCCTGCACTTGGGTCACAACAACTCCATGCAGCGCTACAGGCTTGGGGAAGAGTGGCTGGACAGCTGCCTGGCGGAAAAGGACCTGGGGGTGCTGGTTGACAGCCGGCTGAACATGAGCCGGCAGTGTGCCCAGGTGGCCANAAGAGGAGGCTGAGGGGAGACCTTATCGCTCTCTACAACTACCTGAAAGGAGGTTGTAGTGAAGCGGGTGTTGGACTCTTCTCCCAAGAAACTAGTGATGGGAAAAGAGGAAATGGCCTCAAGTTGCATCAGGGGAGGTTTAGATTGGATATTAGGAAGAATTTCTTTACTGAAAGAGTGGTTAGGCATTGGAACAGGCTGCCCAGAGAGGTGGTGGAGTCGTCGTCCCTGGAGGCGTTCAAAAAAGGTGTAGACGTGGCACTCCAGGGCCTAGTTTAGGAGGCGTGGTGGTGTTGGGTTGATGGTTGGACTTGATGATCTTAGAGGTCTTTTCCAACCTTAATGGTTCTATGATTCTATGATGCTAGTCTGTCTCTAGTTACATTATGGTCACACCAACTCTGTCACATAGCTGCAATATTTAAGGAAAGTTGTACCAGAGCATGTACTTTTTCTTTTGCTCAGATTTGTAATCCAGATTTTTTTTTTTTTAGATTAAATATACAAGTACCTAATTCCCCATTCAGCAGCTTCAGTCATTAACAGCCAACTGGTATGCTTGTGGATTATACCAAGCCATTCAAACAAACATGGCTTTATAGTTTAAATGACTTTATGTCTGCCAAGCAGATAAATATGACACATTGTTTCTGTTTTTAGACCTGTCCCTGTCGCCTTTCTGGTTTATAAGTCCAACTACTTATTTACCACGTTGGTGGTTATTCATATTTGGTTACCCAGAATGACAAATATTGCTCTACTTATCGCTCCATAAAGCTGTCTAAGTGGGTTTTGTAACAAAAACAAAAAGGTCCAGAGACAAATGATTTGGTCTCTACAGGTCTCGGAAGTTGGTCAGCCTTTGCCTACAGAAAGATTAAAGGAAATGCATCTTGCTCTGAGTAACGAGTGAGAAGGGAAGGAATCTATCTCTTAGAAGTAAAATGTTATCTAAACTATGGATCAGCCTCAGACAAGAGCTTGAAGAGGGGTTTCAAGATGCAGCTTAGTAGGAATTTGATAGATTTCACATCACTGGCTGAACAATTTATTTTCTGCCAGCCAAAACAGTGTTTGTAAACTGTATTGCCTGGTGACTGATGATGCCAAGGGCAAACAATGAACAGAGAATAAAAGAAGAGATGAAAAGAAGCTCTGCTGGCGTAATGAGGAGAAACAGTCCTTCATCATCCTATCAGGGCTACAGCTCTACGAATTATAAATCACTGTCATCTGCCTCACAGCCCAGGATAAGCACAGCACAATAAATTCATTAAAATAAAGTATTTGGAGTGTTGCATGTATTTTTATGTGCTAACAGGTTTGTTTTCCTGACAGCTTTACAGAAATGCCTGTTTTGTTGGAGTGTACCCATGCAGATATAAACTGAGTTCTGTTCATGATATACATTAATATCTAAGCAACAATAAATAAGCAGCACACTTTATTTGATAATGTAAATCAGTTTCAATACCATTTTGAACTAAACAGTGCTTTTTTATTGCCTTTATGCCAGACTCAGAAGACAGAAGCACTCTACTGGGTCTCGTTTCCTTTGAATAAATTAAAAAAGTTGAAGACTGGTTTTATGATTTGCTGCAGTTTGAACTTATCAAACTAAGTTTAATAAGAAAGTTAGTGACTTCAATTGTCTGTTTTGCAATCAGGATATTATTAAAAACAAAACTTTAAAAAGGTCTATGGACCTTCAATATTTGGTATTAGGGAAGAATTGCTCTTTGGTGGGATTCATATCACACTTTTTTAATAAATGTATTTACACCTACTAATGAAAGACATTCCTTAATCACTGATGAAAATGAACAGCTCTTCAAGACTACTACATTTTGTCTTTATGTAAGGCCACAGGTATTATGGGCCAGATCTTGTAATCTCATAGTCTAATACAGGCAAAATTCTATGGATTTCAGCATTATGTGTGATTTACAGATTTGGACTTACGTTATTATCAAGAAAAACACTTCACTAGATGTAAATGTTTAGAGTACTAAAGAAAACTGAGTTGAAGACTTAATTTTAGCAACAACCATTTAACCAAACCTACCTTCGTGGTAACCTGAACTTTTCAAAGATACTCAGCTGCACCATTGTCACACATTTGATCAGAAAAACTTCATTTAATCAAAACAGAATGCACAAAATGCATAAAAATTACTATTTGCCCATATATTACTTATTTTTTTCTAAATCTTTCTAAAAAGTAAATACAGCAGAAGATTAAAGAATGTAAAATGTGGATTAATTTTAAACATTTATTTCATTCTCTTTCTACAGTAAGGTCTTTTAGATTGTCCTTGTCATCTTTCCCTCCCAAGAGTTCTCACAACCCAAAAAGTCATATTTTTCCATTATTATTCTATGCTATTCTTATATTTGTAGCATCTACATGTTTCAAATCTAGTATCTCAAAGCTGCTTTAGATTTTCCCCACACTAGAGAACCACATGAGAATATCGGCACCAAATATTATTTTCTCGTTTGTGTCATGTAACTCTTCCTTTAGAGAAAACACGAACTTTTGCATATGTTTATTCATTCAGCATTGCAAAACCCACAAATGGACTCACCGTTTGTTAACCATTGTAAAAGCCTCAGCAGTGTCTAACATACATACAATATGCCAACATTATGACTACATGAAGGAAAACCAAATTATTGATCTCTTCACACCTGTACTGAATGGAGTTGCTGAGGGTTTTCTTTAATTGAAAAGCAACTCTGATCTGTTAAGGCAATATCTAAACACTTACCCACTCTTACGAACAGACCACTTTTTGTATTATAAATTATATTTTAGAGGCAATTATTTCTCACAGCTTATTTCATATATTCAGATTCCCAGTCTGCAGGTGAAAAGCAGTTTCAAGGGAAATTGTCTTGACATTAAATTTGCTTTACATTATCGTATGATTTATATATATCCATCAAGTAAACCTAAAATTAACTTCTTCTTTGGTAAAATTTCTCAAGCAACTACTCCCACCATGGTTTAATGTATAGAATCATAGAATCATTAAGGTTGGAAAAGACCTCTAAGATCATCAAGTCCAACCATCAACCCAACACCACCATGACTCCTAAACTAGGCCCTGGAGTGCCACGTCTACACCTTTTTTGAACGCCTCCAGGGACGACGACTCCACCACCTCTCTGGGCAGCCTGTTCCAATGCCTAACCACTCTTTCAGTAAAGAAACTCTTCCTAATATCCAATCTAAACCTCCCCCGATGCAACTTGAGGCCATTCCCTCTTGTCCTATCGCTAGTTTCTTGGGAGAAGAGTCCAACACCCGCTTCACTACAACCTCCTTTCAGGTAGTTGTAGAGAGCGATGAGGTCTCCCCTCAGCCTCCTCTTCTCCAAACTAAACAGCCCCAGTTCCCTCAGCCGATCCTCATAAGACTTGTTCTCTAGACCTTTCACCAGCTTCGTTGCCCTTCTCTGGACACGCTCCAGCACCTCAATGTCCTTCTTGTACTGAGGGGCCCAAAACTGAACACAGTATTCGAGGTGTGGCCTCACCAGTGCCGAGTACAGGGGCACGATCACTTCCCTACTCCTGCTGGTCACACTATTCCTGATACAAGCCAGGATGCTGTTGACCTTCTTGGCCGCCTGGGCACACTGCCGGCTCATGTTCAGCCGGCTGTCGACCAGCACCCCCAGGTCCTTTTCCGCCTTCCAGCCACTCTTCCCCAAGCCTGTACCGTTGCATGGAGTTGTTGTGACCCAAGTGTAGGACCTGGCACTTGGCCTTGTTAAACCTCATACAATTGGCCTCTGCCCATCGATCCAGCCTATCCAGATCCCTCTGCAGGGCCTTCCTTTCCTCGCGCAGATCGACAGTTCTGCCCAGCTTGGTGTCATCTGCAAACTTGCTGAGGGTGCACATGTATGTATTATATTTACTATTTCTTATTTCTTAAGTCAGGAAAGAATTAAACACTGCTGTAAGGACATTTAGTTTTCTCATGCAATTGTTTCTTGTGTGTATTTGATTTAATCTGAGACAGAAAACACAAGAAACTCATTGTGCAGTGTCATAAATCATTAACAGTAATTAATAAAACTCAGCATTTTCCTCTTCCATTAAGCACTCATAGTAATATTTCAATTCAAATATAAAAGTTTGACAATTTAATTAGTGCTTTCATAAGAAAGTACATAACTAAATTACTTATGATAGAGGAATTGAGACAAAGTTGAAACTAGGTTGTAAAAAATCTCCTACTGTAACCCCAGAGCAATGGGCAAACATATTATTACGTGTTGCTTTGGAATATATTGTACCAATATTACCATCTTATACCATGGACAACCCTATAAAGTCCTAAAAATCTCTGCTGATCAACACTGAAACATGCAGTAGTGTAGCATCAAGAGCACACAAGACAAATACTAATCTTTCAGATAAACTGTGCCAAATCACCAAGTTTTAGGAGTAGATGGAAAAGATTCAATCTCTCATAAGGAATGAATTTTTTACTGCATACTTGTCCTTTGGGTAGCTACTTTTTTATTTAGTTACTCAATTTTATTTTGGTATAATTGGTTTAATTGAAATGGAAATAACATTGGTAATAAAGTGCTAGATCTGGGTTTCAGATTACCTGTGTTCCCAAATGACTTTTAAAGTTCAGATACCGGCACATGTTCTGAAAATCTCTAAACACCATGTACCAGGGGCTGCAAAGTCTGGCACAGAGCCATTTACACAGAGCAGGCTGCAGGACCACAGTTGCATTAGATGTTGCAAGTGCTTGAGTTAAATGCTATTTCTGAAGGAGGGTGGAAGGCACCAAAATATGCTTACTAAACACTCTTCCCCCTCCCAGTGAACGCACCTCTGAATAAATGGCAGTGATAAACTGAAGCTTTTGTCCACAAGTGCAATTATGTCATAACTGACTAAAATCATAGAATCATAGAATCATTAAGGTTGG